>VNWY01000435.1:0-30225 GCA_009869845.1 Pseudachorutes palmiensis | reverse complement strand
TTTTATGGTTTTCCAGGTGGAAGTGAAATAGAGCGGCATTCAAACGTCCTCCCTGATAAGTTATACAAGTCCATTGATCTGGAACTACTGGCCTACGAGCCCGAAGTCCTCAACAGTTATGAATGGTTCATCCTTACAGCAGCGTCTCACTTGGGGATTGAAGTGGGACAGGTATGGACACCCCGGAAATCGGACAAGTGGCGATTCCCCCTTCTCAAATCAGCTCATGTCCATAAGAAGCACCGAGTGCACTACGAAGTCCGGACTTATCATAAGTTCATCACTTTGAAAAAGCTTACTGGCTCCACCGCCTCGACTTACTTGGAGTACATCCAGAGAAATATCCCAGAAGGGATTGGGATGAAAGTAGTGAGGCTCGAAGTTCTTCCCAAACCAGATTACATGCATTCAAGTTAAGTCTCAATTTTCCTTTCTAAAGTGTTAATAAATAAGTAGAGTTGAAGACGAGGACCTGGGTGAACTTTTCAAGGGTATTGAAGGTGAAGGACAGTCTTCATATTTGTTCAGACCCTTTTGTTTACCAAGCTAATCTTTCCAACCCTCCCTGCCTCATCCTTTCCATCTCAGTAGAGATTCTTGACCTAAAAGTTAAGAAATGATCTGTGAGAATTTGATAAAGTCCCTTTGGATTCTCCACCCAGTATTATCGGTGACCTTGTCATGATGGTTATAAATCGAATGACTCAAAAGGATCCTTAATTCCATTCTACAGCCACCGTTCTTCCTTGAAACCAAAATGGTCTCTCAACTAGTTGTTCTTATTTTTGTGTCACTGGCCATGGGACGACCCACCACCGCTTTTTTCACAAGTAAGTGAAAAAATCTCAGTTTATAAATAAATAAGCAGTTTTTGCAAATGTCTTTTTATGTTTTCAGATTGGGGTAGCAATTCACAACCAGCACGACCAGTTGACGGCCCTAGACCATCATTAGGAAGAACTGGAGCACAATGGGGAATGCCTCGACAGCAAGTCCCAATCGTCCTACCATGTGATGGGTCACCTCAAATCTCCGAAGCTTGTAACACATTCTGCAGGACAATTCGGCATGGAGAAGGTGCTTGTGTTCCAGAGCAGGAAACATGCCGATGCTCTGGAGGCCCTCCAGTAAAGCCATCAAATGGTTGGTCTAAATCCTTTAATCAGGAGTCACACATATAATCAATTCAATTGTTTAATTGCAGGAGGTGTTTCCCCTCAAGCACCGCCATCAAGTGGCATCCACATTCTACAAGCTCCGGATTTGTCCCAAGGAGGTCTACAACCTCCAGTACCAGTTGCTAACCAAAGCTCCTCTGATGTTCCTCATTCACGTCGCCGAAGGGCACTTTGGGAGGCTTTGGAGGACGAGACCTTTGATTCTGACCCCATAGACGCTGAAGAACATGAAAATTCCTGCACTCAGGAATCCTGCTCTTTTGCTTGCTCCGACCTGGGCTATGATACTTGTGAATCTCAATGTATCGGAAATAGTTGCTACTGCGATTGCTCTAGTTCGGACGAGGGACGGGATTACACCGATCCTCAATTTCTACCCCCACATGAAACTCTCAAGTTCGTTCCAGACGAGGAGATTTCAAACGCATTTTAATTAAACTAATCCCGAGCATGTCGCCTCATCATGATCGATTCCCTTACTTTTTATGGTTAATTTGTGACACTTTTATCTGTCATTTGGTGTAATATTACACTCATTTTGCATCACTTGGCACTGTCTGCTGATAGCTTAATCCCTCCACTTGGTTATTATTTCCTTATCTTAAAGTACAACGTAATTGGACTGGGTTTGGATTGGTGTAATTGGAATAATCCGTTCGTGTGCAACCTTGAATAGCTTCAGTAAAAAGCTACGTGCCTCAACTCTCCAGGCTCATTTCAATACTGAGGAGACTCAAATTTTAGTCGCCATGTTGGGTTTACTTTTGGTTTTTTGGTTATCGGTTTGGTGGTGGTTTGGTATTGGTACGCTACTTGCAACCGTAACCGTCGTCCTATCTTTATACTATTACGGACGTCGGGACCCACGCTCCCCACCAGGTAAAAATATGCAAAAGGTCAACAAAAAATATGGCTGACCGGATAATGCTTCACAGGGCCTCCACGCTTGCCAATTTTGGGGAATTTGCATCAAATGGCAAAAGCTCACGCCTACGGGTATCGTGCATATCACGAATTGTCAAAAGAATATGGCGACATCATGAGCGTCAGAGTTGGACTCCAAGAAATGGGTAAATTATTATTTTTTCAAGACTGAAACTAGCTGTGTCAAACTCGCTTTGTTCATCGGCAGTTGTTCTATCGTCGTACGATGTGATGAAGGACTTGCTCGCGAAGGAAGAAATCAGCGGTAGACTGTGGACTGGATTTCTCGTAGATCGTTCACGCGGAAAGGAAATGGGAGTAGCTTTTGCTTCCGGAAAGAAACAAGAACAGCTCAAGAACTTTACGATCAAAACACTTGGTGAATTTGGGTTTGGGAAACAAGACTTCATGGAGTCCACTGTCCTTTCTGAACTGGAAGGAGTCAAGGCTCGGTTCAGAAGTTTGAGTCAGCAGAATAACGGTGTTGTGTTTATGCGCCGTCACTTTCAACTCAGTCTTCTCAACGTTCTTTGGGGGATGATGGCCGGAATTCGGTATGACTACGATGACCCAAAGCTCGCTAAGGTCATTGATGTCAGCTCAGCTTGGTTCGAGAGTGGAAACTTTGGAGCTGGAATTGTGACAGCGTACCCCTTCCTCCGATTCATCCTTCCAGAATGGACAGGCTACAATGTCCAAGAGGTCGGAAACAAAGAAATCCACAACTTCCTCAGGGTAATAGAAACTATTTTTCAAGGCGAATTTTCAAATTAAAGCCAATAATTTTTTATTTAAACCAGGAACTCGTTGAAGACCACAGGAACAAGAAGAGCTACCAAGACGCACCGCAGTGCTTCATTGACGCGTTTCTAAAACAAATTGACAGCAGCAAAGATGACGAGCATTCTTACTTTACCGATGAGGAATTCATGATCACTTGCTACGACATGTTCCAAGCTGGATTTGAAACTACGAGCAACACAATGGCATTTGCGGTTCTTCTGATGCTTCGTAATCCAGAAGCTCAACGAAAGGCACAAGAAGAGCTCCACGAAGTATTTCCTACGGGCCAATCACCTATGCTCTCAGACAAAGACAAGTACGAATCTGAAACAAACGAATGCGCACTGTAATCAATAATTGTATAATCATTCTCAGATTACCCTACACGAGAGCAACCTTTTTCGAAGTCCTGAGGATGAGCAACATTCTCCCAATTTCTGGACCGAGGAGGGTCATGGCTGACATAGAATACAAAGGATACCTTCTGAAAAAGGTAAAGAGCAAAAAGTCATCAAGATGTGATGGAATTTATGACATTATTATTTTGGTTTGACAGGATACTGCCGTGGCATTCAACACCTACAGTGCCATGAGAAGTGAAAAGATTTGGGGCGTAAGGCACAAGAAGAGCTCCACGAAGTATTTCCTACGGGCCAATCACCTATGCTCTCAGACAAAGACAAGTACGAATCTAAAACAAACGAATGCGCACTGTAATCAATAATTGTATAATCATTCTCAGATTACCTTACACGAGAGCAACCTTTTTCGAAGTCCTGAGGATGAGCAACATTCTCCCAATTTCTGGACCAAGGAGGGTCATGGCTGACATAGAATACAAAGGTTACCTTCTGAAAAAGGTAAAGATCAAAAAGTAATCAAGATGTGATGGAATTTATGACATTATTATTTTGGTTTGACAGGATACTGCCGTGGCATTCAACACCTACAGTGCCATGAGAAGTGAAAAGATTTGGGGCGATCCGGATAATTTCCGGCCTGAAAGGTTCTTGACCCCCGATGGGAAGAACCTCAATGGACTCGAGTCATACGTCAACATTGTGTTCGGACATGGTAAAGTTCCTGGCATTCACTAATAATATGTCAATGCGAAACTCAATATTTGCATTTGCAATCATTAGGAAGGAGACGCTGCATGGGAGAAGTTTTAGCAAACACAACAGTTTGGATGTATTTAACAACGCTTTTGCAAAACTTCACTTTTGAGCAAGTTCCAGGAGAACCAATCCCAACAATGGATCCTACCTTTTAGTATCATTTTATCTCCACAACCTTACAAAGTTGTGGTCAAACCTCGTCTCTAAGTAGCGTCTGTTTTATCAATCGTGATAGTGAACCAAAATTGATTTGCATAATTTGTATCTGGACTCTGGAGTCAGTGTCTCCAAAAACTGATATGGATAATAAAGATGCGTCAATTTCATACTAAAACTTGACCTTATTACGTCTACCTTTCGTCTTCGTTTCTACGGAAGGGAGTTTTGTTTAGTAATTTTACCACCATCGAGTCCACGTTTCTTGTTCAACCAGCAGGCACTCCAGCCGTCTTCTAAACCGAACCACACCAGTATTATGGATCTTGTGACACCCCCACTGCCTCTTCCCGAGGTCATCGCTGACCCAAGACTCAGACCAAATACTAAACTGTATCGTTCTGTTTCTGATAACCCATTTGACTTCAAGTCTAGCATCGAATGGTCCAAATACAAGTCACCCAATCAGAGGAAATCGTGGGACTGGTCGAGGTCGCGGAGAGCGTGGACGTGGACGTCCAGTTCGCTACTTTCATACAAATAACGAAGGACGTGATGAAGGCCCAGCTCCTTCGTACCAAAGTCGATCAACGACTGAACGCGGGATGATATCACGCCCTCGTGTCGCTCGTGGGAACCCAACTGGTTCAATTCATCAAGAGCACTCCATCCCAAGGGAGAATGCAAGGCAACCGCTCACTCGTCCTGGGATGCTTGGTGGAAGCTTCAGAGCTCCTGCTCCAGTGGGCCAATGGAGAGGACAAAGTGGACCATTGAGGGGGCCTCAGCAACAGCGAGGAAGAGGTGGACCCTTGCGAGGTGCTGGAAACTTCAATGCCCGGGACATTCCACCACCCCGACCCCCACCACCGAAAAATGAAGGGAAGGCGGTCAGTGTGGTGGCTCCAGCGGATGAAGATTGGGACACTGCTGCTCCAATTCCGAAGGAGTCCGGGGGTCCTGGAACTCCAGCGGGTATCGACACTGGAAAGAATTGGGACACTCTCACTCCGTTTCAAGCAGACTTTGGTAAAGGACAATAAACGTGTCATCGGAACCAAGGAAAAGTGGGACGCCACCGGGAAGGCTCAAGAGGACACTAATGTTGCCACTAGGACTAGAAAACGCACCGCGGCAGTAGCAGGTATTACACGCACTTACAAACTAGACCCGTTGAATGGGACATTACTGGAAATGAAAATTAGTGTGTCATGTTTGATTCATTTAGGATTGGAAGCTCCGCTGACTGGAGCAAACACCGAAGAACTAGGAAAGCGTCGGAAAAACTAAAAAGGTTGGGAAGAAATTTTATTTTCGGTAAATAATTAAAATTTTGACAAAATTTTATTCCTGGTTGATTTAGGGAAACGTCAAGAAGACACTTGGAATGGAACATTATTGCTGCAAACGTAAGGAACGAAATCCTGACCTGATACAAAGGGTATCTCGTCATTTCAGTATAATTTTTTTTAAATCACGCTTTTCAAGTATACCAAGTATACCTAAGGTAGATAGCTAAGCTTTCCGGTAACTTTACAGGTGAGGCAGGCTCATAAAATATTTCTTATTGGGAAACTTTAAGTTCCATTTCAATTGAAAGCAGAAGGACAAGATCTTGCAATAAAATAAGACATTGGAACATTGTATTTTTGGCAATCAATGCCAACGCGTTGATTGGAAATGTGTAACCTTTTATAATCACGAGCCAAGGGCAGAACCTCCTCTGAAATTCGGGCTTGTTTTGAACGTCATAAAATGCATGGTGATCGCCAGTGAGCTGAGCCAAAGGAATTTCTTATGGTACAGTTGTTTTGTTTCAAATCCTTTCTTTTCGTAAAGCCTTCGTGCCGAGTAGTGACACTCCGTTGTGACAAGGTCAATGGCAACAAAGGATCTGGAATTGCAGAATTTGATGGCTTGATCCAATAACTCCGATCCCACGCCACACCCTCTCCATGACTTTTTCACTGCCATACGACGCAGCCAAGCAATTACTGCAGAGTCTTTTTCACGTGTGATTCCTATGGTTCCGATAATTTCTCGCCTTCCTCCTGGTCCACTGACTGCACTGTTAAAATTCCTCTCAAGTTTTTCATATTCGGCCAAGTTGATGAAAGCGATGGAATGTTGACTACCACCGTCCTTCAGTGGAGGCGAAGCGCCTAGTGCTTCAGCGACAAAGAAGCATGTTTTGTTTGAGGCAAGGTAACTTGCCAAAATATCTTTAAGATCGGAATGGCTGTATCGAGCCTTGTAATAGTGTGCACAGTAGATGACAACGTAGAATGTAAGCGCCATGAGTGGGACAGAAGACAGTATCCAGTAGAATGGAACTCCGAGGAAGATAAACATGATTGCAGCTGACATTATGATAGCTTGAAAGTAGATTTCTCTTGTAACAGCCTGGATGAAGAATTCATTGACAGTGGACATTGTGCTCTCAACAAGGAGTGCTTGGACTTCGTCGTTGTCTTGCGGGCGGAATGGACGAATGACAACAATGGGTGGGTTATCGGTTGACATTTTGTTCCTGCAAAATTACAATAAGTAAATGAATTACAGTTTGTGGAATGTGGAGAATATTACGAATGAAGCGTAGTTACCTTTGACCTCCCTAGTTTAATTGACACAAAAATCGCTGAATTTTATCTGCCAAGTAACCGCCAGAATGAGATGACCTTGAATTTCAATGCACTTGCAATTTCATTAGGGAGTCTCGCTAAAACAAGGACCACAGACCAGCAGAAACCCTAATCTGGCACGTTAAAAGTTTTAGTTTCATTTTACAGAATTAAGGACTTTATTAAACGAATTACCAACAAAGTTATACGAAAATTTTCTTTTATTTTCTTTATTATTTTAGTTATAACATGTATCCTCAAATTAGTTTCTGTTGTTGGTATTTCATTGTGGTAGAAAATAAAAGTACTTGTCAGTTTGTTCAAATATAAATGCTATAATAAAGAGATAATAATTAGATAATTTGCTGTAAACAAAAATTAGCATCGAAATAACGAAAAATCTTACGCGTATTGTACGCCAGGCTCGACTGCGTGCATGGTAAACCATAGCCCTTAGATGGATCAGCTCAATTTTTTTTATTAAGGACAGTATAAATTATGATAAAGTTTAATTTAGAAAAAATTAAAATGACTTCTATTCATTCGAACGAAGCAGATGAGTTTTGACTTTGAGTTTGGAGTTTGATCTTCAATTCTGGAAAGAAGACTGGTCAGAAATGTCGTCATTTTAGGGGGGCCTCCGATCTTTGGAATTTCTTTTTACTTTTAATTTATTTTGGACAATTTTTAATTCTATTATTTGTAGTTAATTAACTTTGGAAGATAGGTATTACTAGTTTAATTATTCAGGAGTAGTAGTGTACCCAGTGTATATTCTGGAAGTTCATTCTTACTTACTAAGTTACCATGCAGTACTTCCGGTGTACAAGTACAGAGGTTCAGTTTCGTCAACGATAACCTTTTAATTTTTGTAAGGTATTCTCTGTTTGATCTCATTGAGACACTATGCTGTGTTTGCCTGTGTCTCCTAATCTCTTCACCCTTGCTTTATTTATTCTACTGCCTTTGACACCTGTTAGCTGTAACATTGGAGTATCAGATGCTTCTGGATTTGACACTGGAAATAGTAACTGCAGGCGGAGTCCTACGAACGCTGCAAATCAGAGTTCCTGTTACAAACTTCGGTATGTATACATGTTTCGGGGGCCTGTTGAAGTACAAAATGAGTACTTCCGAATTGGTTCATCCGAATCGGACTCAACACCAACTCCAGGTAAAAAGAACTCGCTCCATGTGATTCCATGTGATTCCATGTGATTCCATTATTGATTTGTGAATTGGGTATATTTACAATACTATTGGACTCTTCCAGGGTGAACTATCTCGTTGGGAAAGCTTGAGGAGGTCTCCAAAATGCTGGGCAGTTCTTCAACCTTTACTTTGTGCAGTCTACATGCCAAAATGTGACGATAATACCATTGAACTTCCGTCACAGGAGCTCTGCAAGTTGACACGGAGCCCATGCTCGAAAGCAGTAGAGAACGTAATGAAGGAATGGCCGGATTTTCTAAAGTGCGATGACACCACTGCTTACCCACCGAACTGCAAAGTAAAATAATCCGCTTTGTATAAACATGTAAATATAACGTGGAAACAAGAAGTTGATGATGCTAGATTTTACTTTGTTTTAGAACACTGAGATTAGAGCACTACAATTCAACGTCACTGGAGCGTGCATGGATCCGATGATACCTGTCAATGAATCTGCCAGTTACTACGAGGGATTCGAAGGCTGTGGTCTCAAGTGCGAGGATCCACTTTTTACCCAAGAGGAGCATTCCGGCATGAGCAAAAGGATCTTCTTCGGAGCCATTCTTTTATTTCTAGCAACTTTATTTGTTATCGTAAGAGACAAAGAGCCACAGTTTAAAAATGTAATGACACATTTTTTATCTAAAATTATTTTTGCAGATGACTTACGCAATGGATTGGAAATCTGCTAGAGGACTTCCGTCTGAAATAATATTTTACGTTGTCGTTTCTTTTGCTGTTGCCAATCTCGGTTGGATGCTCCAGTTCTTTCCAAATGCAAAACACGACATTGTTTGTCGAAGGGATGGAACGATTCAGCGTAACGGGTACATTTATAATTCATGTTTTGTTATAACTCTTAACAATCATTTTATTTTTTGTTATTGCACATTTTTAGTGTTGATCAAAATGTGTTGTGTATCGTTGGCTTCTCCTTTGTTTACTTTGGTTCGTTGTCTGCAATGGGATGGCTCTCTGTTTTTGCATTCGTATGGAACCTTACTTGTAATGCAGTTGGTAAATTGTTTTTGTTTTGCACACATACATTATGGATTATCAGCACAGCCTAATCTTGGATTCTTTGAAATGTAGGAACGGTAAGGGAGCAAGTTGAGAACCACGCCGTTTACATTCACGCCATAATTTGGACACTCTCAACGTTTCTGACTATTCTCAGCATTTCATTAGGGACGGTAAGTTGATGCAAATTATAAGAAAAGCATAACAAAATATATTGGTTGTATTGTTTTGACGTGATTATTTTGCTGCTTTCAGGTGGATGGAAACAGCATGAGCGGAGTTTGTTTTGTCGGGAATACCAATTTTGTCGCTCGGATACTGCTTGTCTTGTGTCCACTCTCGCTGGCTTCTTTGGCTATGTTCTTCTACATGATCAAGGGACTATACCGTCTCCACCTTGTTCAGAAAGCATCTGAACTGATTCCTGCTTCTGGTAGGAAACACCTTCGTTCCGTCTTTCGGCGGGCAATCTTCTTCACTGTCGTGTCAGCGATGATAATGGTTACATTTTGGACGACGGAAATCTACCAAATGGCAATGAAATCTATTTGGAGCCAGTCGCTGAGAGAGAGTCTCATGTACGATTACTTTTATTTGTAAATCTAAACTTCTGGTTTATAAGTTTAGTTTGATGGTGTTTTGTAGTTGCAAAATGAAGTTAAGTGATATGGATATTACTGACTGTGAGATGTCGCATCGGCCCTCATTTGGTGTTACTGGACTCAACATTCTCTTGTTCTTTGCTGGAGGATTTCTTGTTTGTACTTGGGCTTGCACACGAACATCAATCGAAACATGGAAGCGCAAGTTTCCTCGGTATGAACTGAATCCTCGGCATTGTTTGGTTTAGCTAATATTCTAATTTTTTCACTATAATCACGTTTTATAGCGTGTTTTGCTGTTGTTTTTCCAAACGGAAGGAAGAAAGCGGACACCATCATCGACTTCAATAAGCATCGTCTAATTGCCCAAGCTTACGAAAAGAAAAAGAGACTTAATATTCCAAAGGATGGAAGCCTCAGCCTTACATTACAAAGCCTTCACGGTGACCCGATTGGATTCAATAGATTACTTGACCCGAACCAACTTGAAACTCGGCTGAATCAAAGTGGTGAGGGGGAAGATGTGAGTAGCGAATGGGTGGCTGCGCTACCTCATCTTCTGGAACGGAGGAATGCTAATTACCCTTCCTTGCTCTGATAATTCTGCTTCTGAAGATGCATCACGGTCCCCTTCTGCAATTGGAAAGGTGCAGTCGCAAGATTCTCATTCTGACATCGAATCTCGGATTGACAAGTATGAAAATTACTCTTTCAGTTATAATAAAAAAACTTTAAAACTCTTTAACCTTAAAACCTTTAACATTTCACAGGAGGTCGAGGTTACGAAAATTCAAGCAAAAACTTAGCCGTGGTAAAGGGAAGGGGCGTCGTGGGAGCGTTTCTTCATTTGAAAGTTCAGATATGGGGAGCAACCACTACCAAAGCTCAAACTCTGACTTACACGTTCCGAAATCGTAATTTGAAATATAGTATAATTGAAAATAAGAACCTTGCATCATGTTTTACATTTGAATTGCAGAAGATCCGGACTGAGGAAATTGAAAGACAAATTCGGGAGGCGAAATGCAGTAGATTGGAAAGGGCGTCTTGGCCTTGGCAGTTTATCCTCACTGGAAAGCAACGGAGTTCCTGTCGTGAGTTAAAAATAGAAGTTCGAGTTTAATTTCCTGTTTCATTGATCCGATTTTGTAACAGGTTTTACCAGCAACTGCCGCAGGAATCCGGAAGCGTCGACTGGCAGAGGGTCGACTGAATTCCGAAGCTCCCAAGCGAACGACAATTCTAAAGGAGTCTTTTGTGCAAACAAGTTTTGAAAATCTTCATCTGAGAACCGGTCATTCGTCTCCTAAGAATTTATGCATGGTCGACAAAAGTCTGCAAACAAGTCTCCAGTCCCTACATTACAAGGAATCTGGAACGCAAACACGAAAATCAGCTACAAAGAAACACAAACATCGACAGGTGGATGATATGGTCGACAAAAGTCTGCAAACAAGTCTCCAGTCCCTACATTACAAGGAATCTGGAACGCAAACACGAAAATCAGCTACAAAGAAACACAAACATCGACAGGTGGATGGGGAAGGTGGGCACGTGTCAGCAAAAAATGGTGTTGACCCCGTTCTTCAACTTCTAACTCCTGGATGAATCTCCTAAAATGCAATTACACAACGAATACTCATCTCGTGCCAATTACAGACTTGTTCTTTTTAATTATAAGATTTATTACGATTAGCCAAATTACGAAATTTGTAAAATATTTTCTACCTTTTTATGTATTTAATATTCTTCTTTAAACTGAATTGCTTAAAATTCCTTGACTTTATCTATATAATTGTGTTTTGTAAACTTGCGGGAACGTTTGAAAAAGTAACGTTTCTCGTATCGTGGTTATACATCTTTTTGATAATGCCGTAAAAAGTTAATTTAAATCGTCTTCACTTTCCTTTTAACTTTGGGGACCATTCGTAAAATGGATTTCAATTTAGCAAGGTCGAACGAAGCAAGGTTCAAAAGCATTAATTTTCCAACAGGTCAATAATTCTAAAGGTCTTAAAGCAGGGCAGGTTGATTTCACACGACATAAGAACAAAGGTCATAAGACCAATTGAAATTGTAAAGCAGCTACAGGAACTGTGACCCAAGAGCCTGCGGAAGTTTTCATTTTCTACTTTCTCCGAATAGTTACAATAAATTAAAGTAAATTACGGAAATAAATTTTAGTAATGACAAAAATACACGTGAAATGTGTCAAGGCTGAACAACAAGTTGTTCAAGTCTCATCAAAATAACTTCAGATTAATCAGCAGTTGGATTGAGTAGATTTGGGTTTCCATTCAATTTTTTAACCTTAGGTGTCAAAAGGATTAGCTTTTCCAGGGTAAATGACAAGGGCATCTTATTGCCCTCTCGAATTGGACCAATCTAAACACTTCAATACATTGTTGTTGTAAAATTGAAAACCGCGTGCCTGACGATGAAGCTAAAGACCGGAAAGTAAGAATTGCAAGGACAGAACAAGCTGCCATTGTGTAGAATCTTCTTGACCTAGCTGTGATGGATGCTAACTGCGATAAACGACGATAAGCAGACATGTTTTTACATAAGCACCCAACCTTTGCCGTACGTGCTAATCACTTTTCCATCCTCATACTTGATCAATTGTTTTTCAATTGACGGTCAGCACTTATGCAGGCCTTCATAAATATGTGATTGTAGACAGGTATAAAAGTGTCCAACTGCTGGAGTCAAATACTGAAAATTTCCTTTCAAACATTACATATTACGGGTTAAAACTTTTGAGTCACCAAACATGAAGCTGTTAGTTGTATTCGCCGGTGTAATTGCACTGTCATTTGCATTGCCTAGTCCTTTCAATGTAAGCATAAAAACAATTTAAAACTAAACAGCCTACTATACAATCTTATTTTCTAAAAGGACAAAGGTGAAATCCGAACTGGATTCAATTGCATGACTCAAGAGGAAGTAGATGCACACAACGCCGATGAAAGCAATGGGTACCAAGTTCAATTCCGAAAATGTGAAAACAATGGACGTTGCAACGGTGGAGTTTGCCGGGCACCAATTGGTCGCCCAAATCCTTTAAACGTAAGTTAAAGTCTTTCAAATGGGATTTAACAGTAAGCTATAACATCAATTTGTTACATTTTAGCCTGATGGAACAATCCGTCCTGGATTTTCTTGCATGACCCAGGAGCAAGTAGATGAGTTCAATGCTGATGAATCCCACGGGTACCAAGTTATTTACCGAGCTTGTACCGATGGAACATCCTTGTGACGGCGGTATTTGTGTTTAACATACTTTCAACATTACATTTGAACTTCTGCCATCAATAAAAAACAAGTGTATCTTCACTTTGTACGATTTAATTTCACATGAAATCGAGATTGAGTATGAGTAAGGAAGAAGCAAAGGAGTGGCGTTGTCGTTTTCAATTCAAACTGAGAGTTTTATTATTATTACGATGTATTGAATAATTTCGAATCGAATTCGTATACTTTCAATGAGATTTGAAGACACTAAATTATACAAAATTATTTTTCATCATCAATTCCGTTTTAGTTGGATTTTGCATAGTTCCTTGCAACGGACTCAATCACGTCTGCCGCACGGGACTGACTGTTAGAGGCCTTAATTCTTTTCGAAATGGACGCCATGCGTTGCTTAAGCAGTTCGTCACCGAGTAATTTCTCAATAGTACTCAGTTAGTTCCTCTTCGGTGACGTGATATGGTTGGAGGCTTAACCCATGTCCAGTTTCTTCAAGGCGAGTTGCATTATCCAATTGGTCGCAGAAAAGGGGTAAAATTAACAACGGCTTCCCAAGCGCAAATGTTTCTGTCACCGTGTTGTTTCCACCGTGCGTAATTACCAAATCCACAAACGGAATTACAAGCGTCTGTGGCAAAAGATTTTGACCCCACATGTTATCTGGAAGGGCCAATTGGTCACCTATTGGGCCTGGAAAGAAAAATTAAGACACATACAGAAACACGGTTCAGTTGTTTGAACTAAGAAGAGTTTACCTTTGGAAATAATAAACCGGTTTGGAGATTTGGATAAGAAGCCGAGCAGTTTCCGCATTAGTCCAAGCTCTGAGGAACCAATTGAACCCATAGAAAAGTATACTAATTTGCCTTGTCCTCCTTCCAATGAGGGTGGAATTTCAAATTGACCTTCTTCTGTTCTCATAAAGGCGTCGAACCGTTCCCAGTTTGGCGGCAGTGGGGAATGATTCGTGTAAGCTAGCTCGAGTGGCTGCATGCAGATATTTGCATATGGAGAGAACTTTTGCCAATAAGGAGAATTCCGGTACTTAAAATTCGGACCTCCATTTTTCAGAACCCAAGCTTTGAAATCTGAAAATAGAGGTGCAAATGCTTCCTGTTGTTTGTCACCGAATTGTGTCCAATGGTCTTTGTTTCCTTGAATAATAGGGAGGCCAAAAAACGCTGGCGGTAGATCGCTGGTAACATTGATGCCAAGTGGACAAAGCGACGTAGCCATGACCCATGGAACGCCTAATGAAACCATTTATAGTTTAAATGTAAAAGTTAATTTTGGAATTTACCTGAATCCATCAGCGCTGGAATTTGGAATATGTTATCAACCACAACAACATCAGGTTTCAATGTGGTCATAATTTCTCTCAGTTTCTCATCCGAGTCAACTACCTTCTTCATTACTTCTGTATAGAAAGCTACGTTTAGAAACTCCATCTTCTGCAACGGCGGCATAGCCATCACAGGAGCCATTTCGGCAACAATCTCTCCCCATTTCTCATTTGCTTCTTCATCCACGGCCTCTTGAAAATACGCTTCCTCAAATCCTAGAGGAATTAATTTACCTCGGAAACTATTTGGTGTAGCAAATACAACTCGATGACCGCGTTTAAGTAAATGTTGGCTTAGCCCAATACAAGCGTTGAAATGGCCGACGGCTTCAATTGGGGCAACTAAAAATGTATACTTTTGAGACATTTTGGATTCACGTCTGAATTCGCTTCTCCAATTGTAATAAATGAATGTAAGAATCTATAGAGATATGAATGGCTTTACTCCTGTGACATAATCAAGTGAATACTTGAGCTGATCTGGGGCCCGTATAGCGTCATTCAATGCCAAAGCTCTTTTTTCTGGAGTTTACAGACTTCGACTTTATCAAGTTTTCTGTGAGAAGAAGTGACCTTCAATTGTCATGACTGAATAATTGGTCTTGGACTAGGCAAAGAATTTAACATAATTAATTCAAAAAAACCGGATCCATTTGACGTAAAAATCAAGCCACGCTGCTAATCAATTTTATTAAAATTGCCAGAGAAATGTTGGATTATCTTCCAGAAGCATTAGAATTCAGTGGATCCGTTGAATTCAACGGAATTTTACAAGGTCTAATTTTTTTTTAGCGAAAGTGAACAAATACTTTTAGGCTCAAGTCTTAAGAACGGTTGAATTTGTCTGAATTGTATTTTTACCAAAATTATGTTTGTAGGCGGAGATGGTGTTGGAAAAGTGCAAAAGAAATACGATATACCCGGGCTAACACATAAGCGTCGCTTCTTTTAGAACGTTTCCATTCACAATTTATTCAAGAGTGCATTTTTGTTTACATTTTAATAGATCCAATCCTTTATATTATTCAGAGTTAAGGATTTTGAGGATCAACGTCGACAGGATGAGTTCAAGTCCTTGATAATCTTGAATCTGACGCTCTAATAGGCTCACCATCATGGTTCCTCCAGGCTTGGGTTAGGGGTCAATCTCCATAGGAGTTTCTGCTTCAGATGCTCCTGTAGTTGCAGGGACAGCGTCGCCGGCCCCAAAAGGGGACATGGAGGTCGGTTGAAATCCAGAGTTGCTTGTAGTTACAAGGGCATTTCCAGTTCCAAATGAAGCGACCGCGGAAACATTAGTTGGAAATGGTCCTGCAGCAGCATGGGAACCAAATCCACTTCCAAATCCGGCTGTCGCTGAGACTGATTGGTTGTTGATGGTGACATTAGCTCCTGTCCCACCAGGCCAAAAACCGGAAGCTGCAGAAGAAGTTCGGGCCATAAAACCACTCCAACCCGAGCTCACGGCCTGGACTGTAGATGAGCTTCTAAAGCCAGTTGCCGACATGTGGAGGACATTGGAACTGGAATTAAAAACGATGTTGTTCCCCGTGGCCGTGCAGCCAACCATGTTTGAGTTGCTAGTGTTGACCGGTGCATTTCCAAAGTCCATGACACAATTGGTGAAATTGGAATTGCTCATGTTGGTAGTTCCACATCCGCCAGAACCGATGACAAAAACCAGATTGGAATTCTTGTAACTGTTGTTGGACATGTTGACTGGTGCTTGACTTGGGCTGGTGTCAGTGGCAAAGGTTAATCTGCAGTTCTGAAAATTTGATCCTTGCAAGTTGCTCCCAGCGGGAATCCTGAAACATGACTCTCAGTTAATAACGATTCTGATTGGCTGCTTTCTTACCTTGTATGTGAATTGAACATGGCTGACGTTTGTCCAGGATTTGACCCAGACCGACCTCACTTCCAGTGTGATTACGAACCAACCGATTTCCAGAACCCGGAACTTTTGACCAGAGAAAATCCAACGAAGAATTAGGGCAATCTTCATTGTTTTATAAACTTACCAACAAGCAGTTGCCATAGTGTGACACAAGGGCAATGACCTTCCCACATTACCCATGACACTTTTAAGTTTTCAAAATAATCGTTCGTTTATTGGAAGTTTAGCACGCCACTAAACGGAACAAAGTTGTCATAAATCCGATATTGGGTGAAAGCATTACTCGAACAGGAAGGATTTGGGTTGCGTAAGGGGCGCTTAATTAATTAGAATCACGACATTGATTTACACGACGGCATTTACCTATTACAAGCTTAAAATCAGTGTTACAGAGTACAGACTCGAACAATACGGTACGCACAACGGTAACCCTCGATGACTTTTGACTCTATACACAAAATACAACGACCATTTTGGAATTGTGAGCAAAGGAGGGACAACTGACTGTGATCAATCGCAGTAAGTTCATTATCCTACAACACCACACTCTTGAGTTACTTTTGGAATCAATAAAAAATACACGGTGACATGCAATTTACATGCATTTAGCCATCAACTTGAAACGCTTTGTTTTAAACTTGTGTAAAAAGCTCTTGTTTTCTGTCAAGATTTAAATAGCGGTTGGCCCACTTCGACTGCGTATATGTGATGGGTCCAATTTCTTTTTTAAAATGGAGAGTGTGACTTATTGACCACCGCAACTTGTTTCACTCTTTGAGTCTTCAATGTTGGCTTTGTATGAGAGAACGGATCCAGCTAAACCCCGTGTTGATGCGCCTGCACCTGCGTCGTCCATCGACAAACACACGGAGGCGGTCTCACTACTCAGACTGTGTCGTTTGGTCGAGTTTACATCCGCTTGAATTTCCAATCTGAACAAAACATATTGGATGATCACTTTGTTGTTCTGAACCCAACATTTTTGTTGGGATTTTTTTTTACTTGTGTTGGGAAGGTGCATGACTGCTGGAACCCATGCTTCCGTTTAAGCTCGCTCCAGCCAGTGCTGCGATACTGGCAGATTCTCTGTCAGGACTTGATCCCCTCTGACTATTCCGTCGTCCATTTCCGCCAGTAGAAGAGACAACAGAGACTTCGCCAATGGACGGAGCACCACGACTTGACTCATAATTTTCTAAAAGGATAATGGAAATTCCAACACAAATTAATTCTATATCCTCATTTCCATTACAAAAAGAGCTTTCTGAAAGATCCATTAGACGCTCTTTATCTTGTTTCTTTGTATAATACTTACCCCGTCTCGACAGTCTTTTGTGTGTGATGACAGCGGATGGCTCGTAGGATTCATTGTCTTCGTCAAAATCAAATTTGACACCGGAGGAAGACGTCGTCAGCCCACAACCACCGGAGCGACAAAGGGAAATTGGAACAACTCCGTAGACGTAAGCAAGGAGAATAGGAACGCCAAGGCCCACGGCAAGACCCGCCAGAACAGGGGAAACGACAACAGCTGCAATCAAAAGAAATTGTCAATGTCCAAAACAGCAACGTTTCTCCAAGAAAATAAAAACCATATCAAGTTACCGGCAACGACCCCGCCAGTTACAGCAGCATTCCTCTTTGGACGAGAAGATGTCTTCATTTTGTTATGGATTTTACGTCCAACCCATACTGGAATCCCTGGAAAATAAAACCATAATGGAATTAGCATTAACTATTGAAATCCGAGGAGGTTGTTTTCCTTATTAGAATCAATCTAAAAATAGGGCAGGAGTTCTTTCTTCCTCAATCAGAGGATAATGGGTGTCTTTGAACATGAGACCAGTTTCCATAATTCATGGCTCAAGTAGCTCTTATCTTTTTCTCTTTGAAGAGGAATTGCTACTTTCCCCATTGTTCTCAGGGACTTCAGTTTCCAGGAGAAAACATGTTTGTGATTCCTATGATACGCAGGCAGGGTTATTATTATACGCCTCGTGCCTCCATTTCCATTCGCTGAGAGTATTAGATACGGTGGAAGTCATAGTAACGACAGCCACTCTGAGAGAGGAATTGACGCAATTAGGAGGAAGGGAAACTAGAGTTTTGACACCCATTCATCATGTCAAGTGTATAGAAACAACTTTGGAAGTGACACACGTGGGCTCAAAGGAAAATTCTAATTAGGAGGCACAATGGGAGAAATCTGGCAGGAAGGAAAACATCGTTAAAAGACTCTTACTCAGAACTTGGCTGAATAGAAATGAGCAGAAGATTGGCACATTGGGTAAGATTTGATCAAAGGCCTCACCGATAATCATGGCTGGAACTGCAATTCCAGCTACTAATCCAATTCCCACTGGAGCACCAACAAGCGTGCCCAATTGCCACATGAGCTTCTTCTTCTGAGACCATGGTTTCGTTCCCCAAAATGTGCATCCAGATGGACTGCAAAATGGAAAGTTGTTGGCTCAATGTTTACTGAGTACACACAAGTTCATTATCATTGCACAATCTATTTACCTGAGATAGTGCAGGTCTGACACTTCCTTCATACAGAGCCAGCAAAATTCAGCTCCGCAAACGGCACAGGACATGTGATTGCAGGATCCATCGTTCATCTTGACGATGAGGACTTGGCATTTGGGACATGGCTTGATTTCCTCTTTTGTCAATCCCGTCTCTGATAGCTTCGTCGTGCTCGAGAGCGTGAAGGGCGGGAGGTAGAGCTGGTCTTGTTCACTGCGTTTGGCCCGGGCAGCGTCACTAATAGAGAAGACAATGAGAGAATCATTACAAGACTTCAGTTTAAAGTACAAAATACTTGCCAATAATTCAATGAAAAATCGTCTTACCATGTGAGGTTTGGATGCCAGACTTGTTTGCAGTGGTAACAGAAGGCCGTATTACAGCCGGGCTTTTCACAGAGGATACGCGGGCAGCTCGCACAACCCGCAGCTATCACAGCAAATCTGAAATCATCAAGTCAGACAAGGACAAATTAATTTTTTAGTAAAGTCTAAAGCAAGGCTCTCTAAAAATAAACTAATCATCAATCAATTGATTTATAACGGAAAAACACAATCGGAATTCTATTTTTGCTCGACGGTGGGTCACAAGGGTCTAAAAGTGACTATCGACTGTCAGTAATCTGGTCAATATTCCAGTTCCAGAATTGGTTTTCTTCTTATAATAGGACGCCCTTTATTTCCAATAAATGGATTCATGTGTAAGGATGAATCAGAGCCAGAAGACACATTTAATCTAATAAGTGTCTCTATACTCTAAGGGTCAATATTGAGTCATTGTTACTTTGGCCCTTGACACATGAAGTATCCTCCTTTTGATGGAAGGAAACCAAAACTTTACAAACAAAACTTTTAATTTTATCGGGACTTTACAAACTTTACATTCTAATTTTATCGGATGGAAGAGAATGGAAGAGGCGGAGAATTTTGGCACGTTTCATATCCCCGTAGAATTCCCTTTTAATTAAAACAGTGAGAAGATCAAACACGAGAAGCGGAGGATGGATTCATTAAAAGAGGAAATGAAGAGCAGCTGGATGGAAATTGTGTCTCATCCTTGGACGGTTTTCACCGTCGTCACCTTCCTCTCTGCCGCTGTCACTCAGAACCGAAGCCAAGTGAAGGAAGGAAACTGCCATAACTCATTCCCAAGTGACCACCCACTAGTACGATGAAGGAAGGGCTTTCAACTTTCTCCCAAGTTTAAATTCCACATGTACGCCAAAGTTCCAGGAAAATGATGAGCAAGTTGACCTTGCTAACTTACCCGCAGTCTGGTGCGGGGCACCACCGTGCATCCGGCTCAGTAGCGAGGAGTCTTCGGATAGAAAATTCTTCATATTTCCACATCAAGTCCTTTGAATCTCCCAACAATTCCTTGATGTCTGGAAAAGGAAAAAAGGATCGATATCATTCGGATCAATTAAATTCAACTGTTGCTGCGTTTCCTTTGTCACGTTTCCAACTTGTAATGAACCACAAGGCCTCAACACGACATCATCCCCTTCCTCAAAGCTGAATATGAAAATGTGGTTGTTAGAAATGACGTGTGCGTAGAGTGACATCAGACGCTAATTAAGGAAATAAATTAACGAGAACCCGTTCATTAACCACTTCCACACATTGCCACCACGTTCAACTTGTTCGTCTAATTGCAAGTATCATAAGCGTCATCCTGCGTGGCTTATAAATTAACCCTTGATTGAAACGTGTCAACTTTAACGTGGGAACTTTAAAAGGCGTAGGCGAGGCATTTTAAACGCTAATAAAAAGGGAATGATTGAAACAAAGTTTATAGACGAGTTGACAAGAGGAAAACAAAAATGTGAGGCGTCAGTGGCCCATCAAACAGCGCTCAGCAGACACTTGTCTCTTGCGAATCCATCCTCTTACGCCTTGATTTCGTTCCAACTTTAACTATACTTTGGTGTGCAGTTTCCTCTCTTGTCATAAAAAGTAAGGGACGTGAAGGTGAGGAATGACGAAAAAAGAACAGAAATTGAGCTCCCGTCGTCGTCATACGAGTAGTACGACAAAGTAGGTCAATGATGCAAAGTTCCTAATGGGAAAAGCACATGCACATAAAGCCAAGTCTTTAAGTTTAAATGCCGTCCATTGTGAAAACTATCCATTATTCTTAACCCTCAGAAACTTCGGGGTTGTCCTTAAACTAGAAAAAGAAAAGTATGGGAAATAAGCAACGACGTCACGAGGCCAGTGTCAGTCACGGCCCGAATTGCCTTTCCCAGAATTAGCATAATTGAAAAAGCAGCTGGTGTGTTTACAACTCTCCGTTTGGCAAAGGACCATTGACTGACTGGGAAGTAATGGTTACTTTACCAGTCATTTTTAACCATATAGAAGATCAGGGTCAACCGAATCTTTTTGTAGATGAAATAGTTGAGGCGTCATGTCACACTTCCAGGCATCCTCAATGACGAAACAACTTTTTGCAACATTCTTTCCATAGCTGAGGGACCCGTAGTACTACGAGTAATAAACTTCTATTGAACGTGTTTGCTTTGAAGAATCATCACATCATGTCATGATCTCATGATCAAGGTAAGGCGCACGTGGATCAAACCGTGATCCTCTCTGTTGAGTAAACTTTTATGATCAAACTCACCATTTGGATGGAGCAGTTTTGAGCAATGGTAGCAAGTGACATTGATTCTGGACTCGGTGATGGAAATCCTCAAATACTCCTTCCAACATTCAGCACAAGCTCGATGATTACAGACGGAGATTTTGGGAAAGGAGCTGACTTGGCCGTAACAAAGGGGACATTCGTACATTCCATCTGGAAGTAATTGGGGTTCTTGGTAAATTTCGATGACCACTGCATCAGATGACATGTTGTCAGATACTGGGGCTGCTGCGGACGCCCCTGCCGATGAACCGTTGTCAAGTCCTTGCTCCGAGTCACTAACTGTAAAACAAAGAACAATGCATTGGAAACAAAGTCCACCTTTCACCGAGTCGTAAACAGAGCGTGACAATCAGACACCTTCAACTTCCAAGGATTCACTGATTCACAAGGAATTTCATGAGCAAATTGAGCACTATAAATAAACACATATTAAACTTACAATGACGTCTTTTAGAAGAGTAACTGGATGTTGTGGAAGCGACGCCGACGCTAAAGTTTTCATTGTTGTTGAACCCACTGCCACCGCCCGTGAGGAAAGTAGTTGTAGTCAGAATATTCCGAAGGGAAAAACGACTTCGCCCGGGCTTCATCTTGGCACTTCCCGGAACCGGAACGTTCCCGCTGCTGCCCATTTCCTTTTTCTTATTTGTCATGTCCCTGGGTCGGGTTAAATTGAAACCTCTGGTCAATGTAGTGTTTTGTTGATTGTCGGAAAAAGGAACTTGTTGATAATCTCAGGAGGGTTGTTAAAGTCCTACACGTCAAATGAAGAGTCGGAAGTTCATCCAGCGACACGAACCTCTTCACGTTTGAAAGGATGATGATTCCAGTCACGAAGATTTATTAGAGAGGTGGTTGACACTTCTTTTGGTCACTCGTTTTGTGGAGGAGTCAGTCGTTGGCTTTGTCAGGAAACACGAGCGGTTGATCTAAAAAAAAACAAGGGGTAAAATGAATAGGGTTGAAATGACTCATAAAAGCTCAACGAAGGTTATGAGCTTTGCAAATTATAATTTATTATTTCAGTCGGGTATAAACAGGACCTCGGAAATCGCGCAGATTCTGATATGCGAAACCCTTATCGAGCCAAAAACTCATTCCAAACCCTGTCAATATTCACAAGTAATCGCTGCAAATGCAGACGCTATTAAAACTTTACGACCATTCAGGAACCACACGCGTATTTATACGAAAAGTGCGAATTCAGCAGACGCCATGGAGTGATCTCCAGGCAATTTCACATTGATGCAGAAGGTTAAAAACGAAGGACGATTGCTCATTGAAATTATGCCAATCTCGATTAAAATTCAGGATGAAAGGGATGGGGAAATGAATACTTACGGAATTTTACAACTTATTACAGGACGAACCAATTTGCTCACAGGCCTGAATAGAAATTAGTTTTTTCTTTGTACCGGAAGGGTGTTGCAAACAAATTAAACCCGTACGACGAATTGCCTTGGAACTTCATCAAAAGTTCGTATCCAATCTACTAGAGCTTTTAATTTAATTTAACTTTGAAAGTAATAGTTGGAAGAAATGAAAAAACTTTTGCACAATGGCGATGAAGGGTAGGGATGATGGGGTGATCTTAAAACTGTGCTTTACAAAATGGTGAGGACAAAGGGATACTACTTGATGATATAAAACAGTTTATGAATAGTCACGACTCAATTGTAGCCTATACTGAAAGGATGACTCACTCAAAGTAAAAGTTTAACGAAAGTGAGCATTTATGATTGGTACTAACAACTAAGAGAGAGAAAATGGTTTTGGTTGTTACGTGTAAAAAGAGCGTCACAGCTGATTGATGATTACAGGCGTAGCGAATTCAGATTAAGCGAGAGTTTAGCTGCTACAGTCCTTGAATGATTTTGGCAAATGGCTCTTGACTTTATCAGCTAACAATCACTGCTGCTGCAGGAGGCGGATGCATATCCAATATTCTAATTTCTTTCAGCCACTATACCTGGAAGTAAATAAACAAATAGAATGAGTCATCTGCCAGGGTTTACTTGTAAGAGTTCAATGACTTTAATTAACAAAAGTTCTTGTGAAAGTTGACCTTACGTGAAAGTGGTGAATGAATGGGGATATCGATATCACCGTGTTATTGGTCTTGATGTGATGAGTTGTGGCTATTTCGATGTCTATGAATTGTGAATTAGTTAATTATAAATTGTTGAGTATGTGATTGATGCATACCCTTAGCTAGACGACTGACTACTGAGAGTGAGCCCAACGAGATCCTTCCTCCGTGGGATCTCAACACCACACCACAAACACCACCACCAACCTCCTTCCGAATACTCAAATACTCAAGAGTAACGACCAACAGGGGGACCTCAACAATTTTAGAGACGGAGAGACACACCATACATTCTTATAAATAAAATTAAAACAAAATATTTGCTTAATTTTAGAAAAACAATAATAAATTCAACTTATTAAACCCTTATTAAACGGCTTTCACCCATTTTATTGTCTACTTTCTACAATTCTAAATCTTTTACAATAAAAAACTAAATAATTATGATCATAGCCTGTTTCAAAACGATAGGAACTATCATTTTAAAACTTATAATATGGTTGAGAAAACAGTTTTAACATGATTTCCTAAAGTAAACCAGAGGAAAGAGTGTTTAGAAATTAGTTTTAATTTTATTATAAGAATGTATGGTGTGTCTCTCCGTCTCTTCTGTTTAGAAATTAGTGAAAAAATTAGAAAATGGAATATGAAGATCTTTATTCCGGATTTGGATACAAAAAATACCATTCCATTCAAATAAAGGGTTATTTTTAGTATTGCAAACCCTTATACAGCTTATTTTTAGAAGATATTTTCAATTGTTTTCAAATGGGTATAATAAGTGAATTGAAAAGGTTAAGAATTAAAATAATTGAGGCATTTGATTTGTGGGGACTTTGTTTATAATTTTGTAGGAAAATAAAAGGTCAATATAATACAAATTGTTTCCGTATGGGTGGGGATTATTTTGTACATTTTCGATCCGCTGCTATGTGAGAATTGATTAGCGACCCTAGCAGCAATAAGCGCGCGAGATGGTTTATGGCGCGGGGCTGGCTGGCCTCTTTTGTCTTGGTTGGACCTTGCTTGCATTTAAGCATTTAAAGTAAGGTGTGTCATGGGTAAGTTGAGAGCTGTGCACTTACGGTAAGTGCAGTTATAAGATTTGTATCAAATTCCAAAACTTTTCCATTAATTATCCAGCATAGCAGTTATGTTTTTGTACTTCTAGGTCAGCAGGTCTGGTTTTTTGTTGTATGCGATACGGATAAAGTAAACGAAAGATGAGCATTTAAGGATGAGCTTAAACTGACTTGTCGAAGCAGGAAGGGAGAAGAAAGAAAAGAGTTATTGGTGATTGACAAGGAATCTCTGTTCACTGGGTATGTTAATTTTATGCTAATTTCTTTTATAATAACCCTTCTCTTTTGTCTCTAAATGGTGTGGGTCCCCTCTTGTTCACTGGTAGTGTTTGTGTTGTAGATTTGCTGGCGCATGTGGGTCTCTACTTGGATTGATCCATTCCGCATGTATGAGGAAAACTACGGGTGCAAAAGCAGAGCCCGAAGGAAGGAGAAATCGGAGGAAAGTGAAAACGGGCCAGCCACCGAGGAGGTTTAGGTTAGTCTAGGTGTGTCAGTCCAGTCGCAGTCGCAGTCCACATTGACGAAAGTGAAAGGCACAGGCAGGGGAGAGTCATGGCGTTTACTACCGTCTCCAGCAGCCACATCAACATGGACATGTCCAGAAGGCCAGAGACCCCTCACCTTACTACTTTGTGACTCTCCCGAAGAACCTCTGGTGCACTTGACCCATCGAACACACTCTCACGCTACTCTTCAATCACAATCCACTCAAGAGGACTGGGCGGGTCAAGGGGAGACGAGTCCCGGTGAGACATGACCCCCGCCCTACCCCTTCAAGAATGACCCGGGCGGAGAAGCTCATCTCGGACTACACATGGCCTTGTCCTCATCAACTGACTCTTCGTCCTGAAGTCACCGTGGCGGTGGACAGACGTAGTGGTGGTGGAGTGACACGGGAGAGGAGACCTGGTATTCTCTCTGTCCGTGCTGGAGGCGGGGGCGGTGAGAGTACTGGCAGTGGACGACGAAGGAGAATACCGACACAACCACAGTCAACGGGCTAACGGACTTGAATAACTCTCAACTACCCTGGTCACCTCTTTAGTGTTTATTAGGTAGCAGGTCAAGGTCAGCTAGTGTACCCAAACTACTCCCCTGCCCACTCATCGCAGTCCAGCACAGGTACGCATACGCTACAACGGCGAACCATAAATGGCTCAACAACATGCTGGGCATGCTGGGCATCTCTTTGCCAAAAAGACGTTTCATAAGCCCACTTACTGTCATAGGTATGGGGATCATATTAGTTCTCAGAAAGAGTACCAACAGTTCTAATTAAGCCGTGTTTTGATTCCAGTTGTACTGATCTCCTCTGGGGTATCATTCAACAAGGATACATTTGTGAAGGTAAGGGTAATAGAGGACCAGCCCACTTGTTTGCGTAGGTCGAGACTAATAAGAAAATAAGAGCATCATAGCCAGCCAATCAGGGCCCTGGAATTTATAGGGTTTCTTTTGTTTCCCATTTCCTAGTATGCAACTTTGTAGTACACGATCGTTGTCTCAAGTTTGTCTGTTCTCCATGTTCAACTGTGGCAGTGTCTTTTGTCAAGGTAAACACAATGCGATTATATAAACTTTACATTTTAGCATAGGGAAATTAATCATCTCCTTGTTCTAATTTTATAGACTCCAGTCGCCCATTGTTGGTCAGAACCCGGACATTTCAAGAGAAAGTTTTGTCAAGTTTGTCGGAAACGGTTGGATGACAGTTGGGCTCTCCGATGTGAAAGTATGAACCCATTTTAAACATTCTTTATAGGAATTCTTATTTTAAAATTCCTAACGAATCACTTTCTTTTTCCAGTCTGTGAGTACTTTGTTCATGCCGAGTGCGTGGAATTGTCAGTGCCGAATTGTAAAGAATGTGTAAGTAAACATAAAATTAATTATTCCGGACAAACAAAATTCAAAATCAAAAAACAAAATCATTGGGATGTTAGACACAAAAATTTTAAACTTTACTTTCTTTCCTATACTTTTTACTTTTTATTAATGAATTTTTCATTGTGTTAAATTACCAGGCCACATATTTTCCTGGTCGGGAACTGTCGTCCGTTCGTCACTTACATCACTGGAGAGAAGGGAACTTGGCCTCCAATTCCAAATGCGCCGTTTGCAAAAAGGTCTGCTGGTCTAGCGAATGTCTCGCTGGATACAGGTGAGTAAAAAATCCACTTGAATGAACTTCCGTGGTTACATTTTGATTTTTTTATTCAGATGCGAATGGTGCGGAATCACTGCTCATGCCACTTGTCACAAGCAAATGAGCCCAGAATGCAACTTTGGGATTTTCGAGGCCATTTTCCTTCCACCCACCGTAGTCTCCATTCCGTAAGTTTATGAATGTCAATAAAATGGGACTCATAAAATTAATCAATTTGTCCATTTTGAATTGTAGACGAACAGAAGTCCCAATGGAAACAATCATAGGCGTCTCATCTAAACATCTCAAATCAAAGGAGGTCGCAAGGGACTTTGCTTGTCGTAAGTACTCAGTTCTTATGTACTATAAACACAGTACATTAACAACAACAGTAGACTTCGTTTTTGCTAATCTACACTAAAGCATCGTCCTTTTAATAGTAACAACATAATAATGTTGGTTACTTGTTCTAAACAAAAGTGGCTTGTAAACTAGCGTGGTTCAATTTCTAATTTTGCTTTGTTGTCTCCCTTGATTTTTGAATTGTTGTTATTTTGCCGTTCTGCCGATAGAATGTTTGCAGAGCCCTTCGAATCAAATCCGACACAGGAAGAGACGAGGGAGATTTTTTCGTTGCAAAGACCGCCGAGGTGAGTCTAACATGACACTTCCCCACACGGCTATTGTAAAGTCGTCGTTTCTTCCACAGTTTCACCCATCGTGTTTGCTTTCATAACTCCTCCGAGTTCATATTCTTGTCTTTTTGCATGTGGTCTGCTGTATACATGCACATTGCTACTTTTAGCATTTTTTATTTTATTTATTTATTTATATTCCCACAGCACGAAGTATATCGGAGGAATTCAGTAGTGGTGATCGTGACACCAAGCCTTTGACGAGCCGTGGAGATTCTGAAACAGAGTTTGGCGCCTCTTCTTCGATGCCCGCGTCCAGCGCCTCTACGGGTGGGTCAAGCAGCAAAAGTCACGACCGGAGTGACAAGGAAGGGAAGGAAAAGGATGAAGAGACTATCAAAGTTTACGATGGAAACCAAGGAGTGCGGAGGCGGCAGTTCCGAGTTATCCATATGTCGCGCAGTGACACGACAGATCAAGTCCTATCCACAGCCCTTAAGGCTTTTCACATCACCAAACCAACGAGTAATTACTATCTGACGGATGCCTATGACGACGAAAGCACAGTCAGTGACCCTAATCCAGTGGGCAACCTCAAGCGGAAGGAAGGCAAGCGACCAGCAGTCTTCCTTCGGTTCCGGTAATACTCTTCATCTTCTTGCTAATGATGCAGTGATGATGGTAACAAGCATTTACTTCCCACGCAGTGAGGAGGAACGATGTACTGGAGAAGTTCTCGTCTACTCCGGTAGACTCAAAACAGCACAGAGTGTGGCCACTATTCCAGTAACAGATGCCACAACGGTCTCAGATGTGATTGGTGCAGCCTTGGACCAGTTTGGACTCGACCCAAGTTCAAAACTCTCCTATCGAATGTTAAAACTAGTTTTGGACAAGGGTATTATTTTTTCTCCTTTAACCTCTTAACTTAAAATTAAAAGGAAAGGATTCTTATTTTATCTTTTTCCGTATCAGGCGGTGTTACCGAACGGGTGTTGGACCTAGACGAAAGGCCGTGGCTCATGCTAAAGGAACATGCCCGAGACTCTGTACGCCAAATGGAGAATGTCCGGTTTCATATGCAGTTGGCAGAAGACCCACATGGACCCACTGTTGCTCTCTTTGTGGGCAACCTCCCACCCAACCTTAGTCAGCGACAGTATGAAAAGTGTTTAATGGACAATCTCGGAGAAGAAAATAGGTTCAGTTCAATTGGCCCGATTTACTACGAGTACGGAAGTCTCGTCATCCAGTACGAAGACGCGAATCAAGCTGTGCGGGCTTTTTACATCCTGAGGGAGTCGGCTTCGAATCAGGACGAGAAAAATTTGCTCGTGATGCTCCTTCCAAGCCTCGCACCAAGACTCATCCCACAAGGCGTCACACCACTCCTTATCTTTGTCAATGTCAAGTCTGGCGGGTGTCAAGGGCTGGATTTGGTTTCCTCATTCCGAAAACTCCTCAATCCATACCAAGTCTTTGACTTGGATAATGGCGGCCCACTTCCAGGTAAATTAAATAATTAGTAGTTGGATTAGTAAGGGATTCGATGCAATTGTGATTATATTATTATATTATATTTTCAGGTCTTTACGTCTTTCGACACATTGAAAATTATCGAATCCTCGTGTGTGGTGGAGATGGGACAATCGGGTGGGTGCTGCAGTGTTTGGACAATGTGGGACAAGACTCGCAGTGCTCCAGCCCACCATGTGCAATCGTCCCTTTGGGTACTGGAAACGACTTGGCCCGTGTATTACGCTGGGGCTCAGGATACACCGGTGGAGAAGATGCCATGACCCTTCTCAAGGATGTCATCGATGCAGAGGAAATTCGCCTTGACCGATGGACCGTGGTGTTCCACCCAGATGAAAAGGCTGAGGAAAAAGTCGTAGTCAACCAAGCACGTGAGTGGCGAAAGGAGGCGGATTCCAAAATAAATTTCGACTCTGTACTCAACCGTCGTCTTTTTTGTTCAGTGCAAATTGTATCAAACTCTCAGAGCGAGGACAACACGGCCATTTATGTAATGAACAATTACTTTGGGATCGGGATTGATGCAGACATCTGCCTCGATTTCCACAATGCCCGTGAGGAGAATCCAAAGAAATTCAACTCTCGCCTCCACAACAAAGGCGTCTTTGTCAAGATGGGTCTCAGAAAAATGGTCTCAAGGAAAATGTGCAAAGACTTCCACAAGGAAATCCGAGTTGAAGTAGATGGGAAGCATATTGAGCTTCCAGCTGTTGAAGGCATCATCATCCTCAACATTCTCAGGTAAATACAGTGCCCAGGCGCAACTAACATACGAACATGCGACTGCGGAATAAATAACTAAAGCAATCTTTCTTTATAATCGTAGTTGGGGCTCAGGTGCGAATCCTTGGGGACCGGAGCGTGAGGATCAGTTTTCAAAACCGAATCATTGGGATGGGATGCTTGAGCTCGTCGGGGTCACTGGTGTGGTCCACTTGGGTCAAATTCAATCTGGTCTACGCTCAGCTATCAGAATAGCACAGGGTGGTCACATCAAAATTCGCATAAATACGGACATGCCTGTTCAAGTCGACGGGGAACCATGGGTAAGTTCAATGCACAGGCGCAGAAAATCTACTTTTCTTATATACTTATCCCTATACAACATATTTGAGTCTCAAGGTTTCAATTTTTCGTCACTTTTGAACAGGTGCAAACTCCTTGTGATGTTGTGGTACTGAAATCGGCCCTCAAGGTGAGCTTTTGATTTTACTAGAATTAAATTATCCGAAATTAACACATGCGTTTTATCCATTCCAGGCAACCATGTTGAAAAAGACAAAGATGAAAAGGCGGAATACGGAAGCCGTGATGTCGCCCTTAAGTGCGTCGTGCCCCTCCCCTACCCCACCCTCCACTTCCGCCTCCCACCAGCAACATCAACAGTCGACGGACGAGTGACCTTCAAAGGGCCTCCCCAAAACTCTGAAGACATTATATGAGTAACTACA
>VNWY01000434.1:0-44206 GCA_009869845.1 Pseudachorutes palmiensis | reverse complement strand
CGCGGGTCCAAGGAGTCACACTCTGGAACTAAAGGTCAAAAATGGATGAATAACGATTTTTCCAACTGTAATATAAAGTACACTTTTACCTGGGGACTTTGACAATGCAAAAGTTGTACTGCAAGGCAGGATAATTGGTTGGGTAATCTAAATTGAGCAACGGATGAATACGACCAAAATTACTCAGATTTGTGAAACTATTATTTCAAACCTGACTTGACACTTTTATCCTTCACTATCCCCCAACGCCTCCTCACTGCTCCCCTAGACACAAAGAACTGGTGAAATAATCCTAATAAATTCAATTCAGTGTATTATAGGATTTTTTAATTATTGACAGGTCATTGACACACTTTCAGTAAGCAATTAATTTTTTTGGTTTGGAAAGTGAAACAAGTATTACCCGCCCTCAGATTATTGAGGCCGTAAGACTCCAATTTTTGTCATATAATTTATTAATTTCATCTGTTAAGCCGTGGAGTTTGTATGCATAAACAGGGTGAACTAATTTTTGTTAATTTATTCAAATTGTTCTAATCTTTTTATTTCTATTTATTGCCTCTAAACACCAATTAATAATAATTGATAATAATTGGTGAATTTCGTGATGATTTGTGCTTGTGAGGGGATGGCCTGGTGGAACAATTTCTTTTTTAAACGAAATCCCGCCAACCTCAAATAACCCCAAACACAAGGAAGAGAAAGTGAGAAGAGAAAGTGAGAAGAGAAAGTGAGAAAAGAAAGTGAGACACTGTGTCAATGTACCATCCATGTTGTCTTTATTACGAAAACATTCTTAATGATATTTTGTATTTTGATGTTTCATTAGAATGAAATTAATTTAATTTGATTGGTTTGTGGAAGGGTTTATTTGTGCTTTCATTTTTAGAAAATATCCACAGCATCCTCGCATAAATCTCGTCACTGATTCAACCTTTCTCATCCAAAAATTACAAATCCTTTCCATCTCCTTTCCTTGTTTACCCTAAATTCTTATTTCTAAATACGATTCTCGACAACTATTGATAAACAGGAGTTTGGATTAAAATAAAAAGTGCCAGGTTGAAATGTCTTTAAATTGAGAATGAAGAAGAGTGTGTTAGATAGATAGACCGTTCCTGATTCTTTGAAGAAGAGAATTTACACATTTGAATGCACAAATATTGGTATATGGACAGACATTGATATCTTGGTTTCAAGGGAGGAAGGAAGAAGTGGAAAATAGTTTTTAGTTGTAATTAGTCCAAAGAATAAATATCTCCATGTCATGTCACTCCTCTTTCTTATTCTGTCCGTATAGCAAAGAAAGCAGAGCTGAGTAGAGCTGTTAGCAGAACTCACACCTTAGAATATCTTCTTCTTCTTCTCATCTCAATCAATCTCCAAAGGAGGTTCACTACTCGACCACGACGCAGCAGTTGAGGGTGCTCCTGAGGAACTGAATAACTTGAGTGTTTGCTCCACAGTTTGTCAGTTCAAGTTCCCTCAAGTTCCTTAGATTGGAAAGAGAGCAAAAGGTTGATGGGGAAATGTTGACGCATCCTGAAAGAAATGTGAGGATTCGATTATTGCCATTAGGATAGAGTGACAGGTGGGTTGAGTTACCCGCAAGGGAGAGATACTGAAGTCTCCGCATTCCCACGACGTGGTGAACAGAAGCGTCTCTAATCGAACACCATCGAAGAGACAACTTCCGAAGGGTTGACATTGTAGCAAGATAACCAACACCCAAGTCAGTGATCATGGTGCAGCTGAATTGCAAATAAAGTAAATTAATTGTAGCAATGGAGAGGGCAGTGAAACTCACCGATCCAAAATAAGCTCTTCAAGACACATCAAGTCGCAGGCAATGCATTCTAAGGAAGCATCAGTAATCCTGGGACCCCAGCTAAGGTCAAGGGATCTCAAATGAGTCAAATTCTCAGCCAGAATTTCAATTCCTTCGTCCGTAATTTTAGAACAACCAGAGAGACTTAAGCGTCGAAGAGTAGGGAGGCCTGAAACTAAAAAGTGTGGATAAAACTCTGCTGTTTTAATTGATTCTTTTGTTGTTGATTTACCGATATGTAGGACGGTTTGATTGGTCAATTCCCAACAGGAATCCAATTTTAATGTCATGAGGTTTGAATTGGATTTTTGGTTGAAGGACATAAGGGCAGTATCAGTCACATGGTAAGCCTGTATTCAAAACCAGCATGAGAGAGAGAGTATCCTCAATTAATTACTTAATTGGTGATGATTACTTGAAGGGAAAACTCAAGTAAGTTGAGGGATTTGGCGACATAAGAGACGACAATGTCTGCAACATGGATGCAGTCGTAGATGACCAACTTTTCTAGTTTTTTGGGCAGGGCTTGAATGATCCCATCCTCACTGAGCTCATTACAGGAACTGAGTTCGAGCTCCTTAAGAGAGGTCAAATGGTCAATTAAATTGTACAACCCCTTGTCCGTAATACTCGAGGAAGAGAGCTTGAGTGTCTGGATAAGCTGCGTTCCTTGTGAAAAATGGATGAGGACATCCTCTGAATCCTCATCTGTCGCAGAGTCCAACTTCAATGAATTGAACCTGGAAGAGGAATTCCAGCGATTTCCCATCATCACCCCACGCACATTTTATTTTATAGAGTCATCTCGACTTACCCTCGTTTTACAACTCCGCCGTAAAAGCGTCTTCGAATCCCTGCTCCCAGCCCACCGTCCACCCGAACCGTCCTCCGAAGTTCTTTGCATTTGAAGACTGGGATCAAGTCATTCCAGAACTCTGGGGAATTGTATGCCACATCTCTCCATTTACGACAAATGCCAGGAAGCACGAGCTTCTCCGTCCCTTGGAAATAATTGAGGAAGAACTGCTTGAGGAAAGAATCGTCCTTCCACAACTGCTCTGCACTGCTCAAAACAACTTTCGTCTTGGATGAGGTTTTCTTGGTAAACTTCCGAGGGGTGAGTGGGGTCAAATTGGTGATGAGTGGATTGCTCGTGGTAGCGCCGACTGTTGCATGGCGGAGCGGAAGCACTGCCACACCGTTCCGTAGTACGTCTGAATTTGGCTTTGGTGGGACTTCTGGTGGTTTCTTATTGTCCTTCCGTTTGATCCTCATGATACACTTTGAAATCTCAGCCGATGCCCGATCAATCATTCCAGATGCTGTGAGGGACATGCTGTCCAGAGTAAACTCTCCAGTTGGATGCGTGTAAGCCAAAGTCTGGAGCGGAAGTGAGGATGGTGGTGGTAGTGTCAGGACGTTTTGTGCTTTTGAAGCGGCTGCAGCAGTGAAAGGCGCTGATCTATTCCATGATCTGATCTCCCTTTGTCCAGAGCCTATGACTCATATTTCAGTTTTGTGAGAAGGGGAAAGAGTCCCAGGGAAAATCGATATTGTCATGGTTTTCTCTGCTCCTGATCAATGATTACGCATGTCACGACCACCGACTCATTTGCCCAGGATTTGGCATGGAATAAATAACTCAGGAAAAAGTCCCAACCGGAAGGCAAAGTTTATGAATAATGATAAAGGTAAGTGGAGGAATGTGGAGGAATGTGGAATAAAATGTCTGGTTGCTGGGATGCAAAGCTCTTGTGAAATTACCGCAGGTTCACCTTATGAGCTTCTATTCACTCCTATGATATGAACAGAAGACCTTGACATTTTGGATCCATGTTGTTGAAGTTATGATTCTCCAAGGGAAAGAATCTTGGTAAGCTGCGGCTGACATCGATACATCTTCCCATCTTGGAGAAAGCTCGTAGGCATTCGTGTCTGTATGGTAGGAGGATTAAAGTTCTTTCTTGTCTATGGGGAAAGTTTAATTATAGTAGTTGTGAGGTTGGTTTTAATCCATCTCAAGACTCCCACGTCGTCTTCTACGTGGAAGACTAAAAGAGAGGTAAAGGGAGGTACGTAGGACGTAGGAAGTAGGATATCAGAAACCAATTTGAAGAGTCTATTCACTTCCCTTTCACTAACTTTTGGAGGATCTTTTCCAATTCGTAAAGGAAAGTAACTACTTGAGTTGAGCTATGCAAAAAGCAAACTTCATTTTCCAATTAAGGGTTCTGGAGAGAGTTGGAGAGAGTTGGAGAGAGTTGGCATCTCCAGTCTAAGAATAGACGAATGAATCCTAATGACGTAAATTGCAATGGTGGGTATGGGTGAGTGGAAGTCTTTCATCTTGTGGATGGATTCTAATTGAGGTAATAAATTGGAAACTAATTCCCATTTAACATCCATTTCGTCTAATAAAGGAATCTACAAAGGGCATTCATGATTAGCCAATGAATCTGCAATCTCTTATTAATCTCATCTTTAATCTTAATTAATTGGAATAAAAGAAGGAGAATAATATTAAAGCCCCTTTGGAGTAATTACTCATTAATTAATTAAAGTGAAAGTGAGTGAAAGTATTGAATGTTTTGTGCGTTGTTTCTTGTTTTCATTTCCCTCTCCCACGCCATCTCTTGTCCTCATTCCCTTTTCATTCGCCCTCTTTTCAAACCACTTTCCTCACTGCGTGCTCTACACAACTCCCGGTCTCTCTCAATCAATCAAGCTGTTAATCAGAATCAATTAACTACTCGATTAAACTACATTCATCCAGACAGGAAGGATGGTCCAGAGGCTAACTCTCAGGAGGCGATTGTCCTACAACACCGCCAGCAACAAGAGGAGAATGTAAGTAAACACAGTTTACAATTAGTTACTCAAATCCCATGTAATCAATCCATCTAATTTCTTATCTTGTAACTCTCTCTTAACTACTTAATTACAAGTATCTAATGCAGGTATGGTGAAGCGATATTCAACTATGATATTATGCAGTACTCAGTGTACTCATTCCTACCCTTGTTGATTGATGCTGTGATCAACTTGACAATGGGAATGTAGTTTAGTGGCATTACTGTGCCAGTATAAAATGACAATTTCTGGGCATTGTAATGATTCATTTTGTTGTTTTGTGACAGTGTCCGTACACCTGGAGGTCGCTTGGTCTACCAGTACGTGAAGAAGCCAAGGCAAGTCCCGAAATGCGGACATTGTAAGGTCAAGTTGCGTGGGATTACTCCTGCAAGATCTCGTGAGCTGTCCAAACTTTCCCGACGCCACAAGATGGTCAACCGGGCGTATGGTGGAGTTCTCTGCCACAAGTGTGTCAAGGAACGGTGCGTACAACTTTAGAGCTGATTATTATCCATTAATATCAATTAATCATCCATTGATTACAATTCCATCTTCTTCTTTCTCTAGCATTGTTCGGGCATTTTTGATTGAAGAGCAGAAAATTGTAGTGAAGCTGATGAAGTCCCAACAAACCTCGTCAAAAGCCAAGGCCACCGCGGCGAAATAGCTCCCTACAATCCACATCTTTCTTTCATTTCAGTTTGAGTAAAACGTAAGGTTTTGAAGTCCCGTCTGTGATTGTGGTCAAAATAATTTATTGTTAGAAAATTAGATATACTCTGTGGGGTAGTTGACCAGGAGGTTAGTCCAAGTGCTGCAATTCTCTGAGGCCGTTGATTACTAGGTTTATGTGAGCTTTGAGTTTCAGTTCCTCCGTTGTAATCACTTCTACCCGCTTGGTCAGGCGCTCAATTTCCTTGTCACAGAGTTTGATGGCTTCCGGAGTGGTGAGTTCCACCCAGGTTCCACAGCCCAAGTTCATCATGACGGTGTCCAGGTTTGGTACGAGAGAGTCAATGTAAAAGTCACAGCCGAGATCCACTTTTGTCCTGATGTCCTTTGCTAACTCTGGACTGGAAGTGAGCTTCTCCAGGATTGTCTTTTGCTGCGTGTAGTCGGTTATCTTCCGCTGGACTTCGTCACGACGCTCAAGCGTATTCTTCAAGTCTGTCCGCAATACTTCGTTAAGAAAATACTCGTAACTGGTTATTTTCTGGGTTTTTGCAATTTCCTGCGTCATACCTTCACTCTCACCACCTGCAATATTCACAAATAATTTAATTGGATTCTAATAATAATATAATTGAGAATAAGGTGATTTTGGTTATTTGGTTACCGAGTGTATGGAATGTAGGTGATGTGAGATCCATGACTGATAAGGATAAGATTCTCTTGAAATGAGAAAGAATGAAGTGAAAGAAGTTAATTTGATTAAATTGGTTTAATTACTGAATGATAATCCATAGATTCCAGTCACTCTGTTTCTTTTCCCTCCTCTGGATTTGACTCCCAGTTACCACAAACTCTTCCTAGAAACCATCAGAAGCAGACATGGGAACAACAATTTAATAATTAATTTCTTCGTCCCTTACGTAGGGTCACACTCTGTGCTCAACAAAGATTCCTACAGAAGAGTATGAGGATCTTACAACATCTTGTAACATACAAAAATACTTTGTTTTATACTCTCCGTTCATCACAAATGGCCTCAATTTCTTTTAAATTTTAATAAATCAAAATCACAAAATGTTCAAACTAAAGGCAGGTGGACAAGAGTAGAGTTATACCCTCATAAAGTTCTACTTGGGAGACTGTTACCCTACAATATTATACAAATAATCGTAATCCTAATGAAGTAATTGACAATTAGGCTTTTATTTATTTGGATGATTTAATTGACTGGACAGAGTAAATGCCCTGCATTGCATGGTCTTTCTCAGACCCTTGTGGATCCTCTACATCATCCCATTCCATTGGGCCCTTGGACATTGGACATTGGGCAAGTCACAGGTGGAATTAATTGGTGTTTATAATAAATTCAGCTGAATCCAAGGAGGTCAAGAGAGGTCAATGGACCACACATCTAACTCATCTCATCAATTAATCATAGTGAGAAGCATTCAATCATATCAACCCATCAACGACTACCACTCATCAACACCTATTGTTCTAAAAAGTGTGCAATGAATTAACCAATGGACGTTCCTTGAAATGGAAAGGTAACCTCCTAAATTAAAATTAGCATTTATTTAGGAATAATAGAATGATAACTACAAATGGATACATTCTGTGGAAGGGTCAGATTGTTTTAGTTGTTGTTTATCAATTACAACTAACAATTTCCTCATTTAGAAATGTAGGTCACCTTCAAAAGAAGGATTTGCTGATTTGCAGTCTAAATTACAAAAGTTAAACTGAATTCAGTCATACAGAACAGAGGTTGTTGTCTCTCTGGGACTGTCCCAACTAATTATGCTAATTAGAAAACGGATTCTGATGATTCATTGGTTACCCTTCCAATAATTATTACAATTTTACCCTATTATCTAATCTCCTCAATTCTTTGTCCAGTGTCCAGAGTCTGGAGCCTGTTTTTCTATAAAAAGGCTAAAGATCAATGGGTCTGAATAAGCTTTTGTTTGTTTCTATTGGGTAATCATTGGTATTCATTAGTTTTTTTGGTTCGTTTAGTTTCCATTACTTCCGTGTGACTGATTCCTTGGCACATCATAGGTGATTGGGGTTTCCCGGAACAGGTTACACTTCTAGCTGTTGAAATTCACACACATCATTCATTATTACCTGACTATTCAGGTGTCTTGGAATGTATACTCAACCCATAAATTCTCTCAAGCGTTTAACATGAAGTGAACAACGTCTACCAAACAATTATTCTTCATAAATCGGGGAACTTTGTATGTTTCCTTTGAATTTCCAAATGGTTTTCCTTGTAAATGGGAAACACGCGGCAAATGGAACAATGAAAGTAAATAGAACATGTGGTTAAGAACACGTTATCAGAAATCCCATTAATTTCCCACCAATGGAATGTTGTCAATCTCCATTCTTTATTTCTTGATGTATCGAATGTTTTACCAAACAATTTTATGTTACTCCCGCAGGTATTTGTAACGACAAACGAGTGAGTGAAGGTGACTGGACGATGGATCTCTACATTTAATGTATGTACAAAATGAGTCGGCTTGCAACTTATGTCCCTTTCCTAAGGACGAGGACACGGTTTTCAACTAAACCGGTTCGAAGGATGGTCAGACATTATAATAATACACCAACTTCAGTTGGTCTCTCCGCTGCTGCTGCTGCAACGACTGGACAATCAAAAGTTACTGCAACTCACGATCTTCCCCCTCACTCGTCACCGTCTGTGAGAGTGAAAGATACGCTCAGTGGCTGCGCTTCTCCCTCGTTAATTAGCGCAGCAACCACATCATTTCGGTAAGTTAAGTGAACCTTGGGAAACCAATTCCCAATTTCCCCTTCGTGTAACCAATAAATATGGATAGAGTTGGGTGTCCGAATTCATGATAAGGATCTCAGAATTTGTTTTTTTTTCTTGTGAAGCCGTGAAAAGCAATTGAACTAAGCAGTGTTTCCTCTCTGATGCTCAAGTGAACGTCAATGCCAGGAAGAACCAAGTAAATTACCATTGTGTGCATATTATGCTTAGGGATTTTTTTATTTGGCAGACCAGAGTGTATATTAACTCAGTTTACTTCTGAGAAACTCGTCAGTTTGCAAGCGTCTTCAGCACAGTTCACAGTGACAGTTGGTTCTGGCAGTTTGTTTTCCCTTTTTGATAAAAGTCAATTCAATACTTACTACTAAATACTCACTTGTAAATTACAATTCATTGGTTAAAGTAAAAGTTTTCATTACCGTAAGGAATCTCAGCATTCCATTTATATTATTTATTTATTATAATACAGTAAGTTCTCTTAATTATTTTCGTTTATATTTTCAGAACTGTTGCCACTTGTCCCAAAATGGTCGATCTTTCCACTTCACCAAAGATTTCCATCGACGGTTCCAAATTGCTGGAGAAAGAAGAGTTCGATGCGTTCAATAAAGTTTTCCCTCAACTGGTTCGCTTCCTCACAGAAATTCCTGAGTTCAGAGATATGCCGGAAACGAATAGGTGGCTGGCCAAAGTCATGCAGTACAACGTTCCACACGGGAAACGCAATCGGGGATTGGCTACGACTTTGGCATATCGCTATTTAGCTGATGAATTGCACGAAGAAAATGTGCAGTTGAGCTACATCCTGGGGTGGACAGTGGAAATGGTAAAACAGTGGATCAATGATCTACTCCGGTCAATTATTTTAATTAAATTAATTATTACCAATATTTTATTTATCCAGTTGCAAGCGTATTTCTTGGTGGCTGATGATATTATGGACAATTCTGAGACACGACGGGGTCGTCCTTGTTGGTACAAAGTAGACAACATGGGGGCTTCTGCGCTCAACGACGCTTTGCTCATTGAAGCCGCCATTTATGAAATCCTGAAGAAATACTTTAGAGGAAAGGACTACTACGTGGATCTCATGGACACGATGCATGAAGCAACTTACAAAACGACCTACGGACAGAGTCTGGACACACGAACTGGACTGGGGAGAAATATGGAGACGTGAGCATGTTTATAAAAACTCTTGCTAAATAATCATCCCCTTGGTTTACTTTTTAATTCCTTTGCAGGTACACCAAGGATCGGTACAATGGGATTGTCAAATACAAGACTTGTTACTATTCATTCTACCTACCGGTCGCCCTTGCAATGGGAATGGTAAGCTCAAGTTCAATTTCATAGTCTCGGAAAGTCAGATGAATCATGAATCAAGTTAATAATCCAAGGACTTTTACATTCATTCAATCTCACGAGACGACCGTTGCATCAACCCTTGTTCCAATATGCCAACTATCATCCAATTAATCAAGAACTGTGATGGTGTAATCAATTAATTTTATTTTTAATTCCAGGTAGGGATGAAGGATCAGGAGTTGAAACGCCAAGTTGAGAAGGTTACCCTCGAAATTGGTCACTTGTTTCAAGTGCAAGATGATTACTTGGACTGCTTTGGGGATGTCGAAGTCACGGGGAAGATTGGGACGGACATCCAAGACTGCAAATGTTCATGGCTCTTTGTCACTGCGCTTGAGCTTGCAACTCCAGAGCAGCGAGAAACCCTATTGGCAAACTATGGGGAAGATGAACCAGCCAAGATTGCCAAGGTCAAAGGGCTCTACAGGGAAATTGACATTCCATCGCTTTTTCACAACTATGAGGAACAAACGTTCAAGTTGATCACCACACATATCCAGCAAATGTCCCCTGCTCTTCCTAAACATCTCTTCAACGAAATGCTGGCAAAGATCTACCGCCGATCTGCTTAAAATCCCTCTCCCTTTCTATCTCTACTAAATGGAGGCAATTTGGCCAAAAGTTTAGATTCCCATGTAGTTTTTCTTTTAATAAATTAAGAGTAGGCACTTTTAGATAAACTGTGCAACTGCGCAGTGACAATAATCCAGTGATATTATGGTGCAATTCTTCGAATGTGGGAAGAGTAAAATGTTAAAACGTTTGTTAGTTATTTTATCGTCACCTGGAAGTGACGCAAAACTAATTTACACACTAATAAGAGAACCATTCACCAACTGATTGAAATGATTAAAACAAGGTAATCTTCATCATTTCAACATAATTTAAACGTCATTCTTTGTTTTTCTGGTCGAATGGACGTGGATGGAATATTTGAGTGAATAGGAAGTTGACATTTACTTTACAGTGTTTGACAAGAAACAACAAAGTAAGAGTTATTGTTGAATGTCGCCATAAATGAATAGATGACTAACTTGGATTCAAAGCGATGTGTGCGTGGTCGTAAGAAGCGAAAAGGTTCTTGTGATTACTAAACGCAACTTAAAGTATAACAGTATTTGAAAGATCTTATTTAGAGTGTGGATTTACAACATGCGAGAGACTAATCTAAAGAGAATATCAGGAGTATAAAATGGCATTATTTTTGCAGCGCTCTCATGGCTTACAAGGATCACTTGAAGGAGATAAGTTTAGGAATTTCCTTTTTTCTTAGCGTGTAAGTAGACATTAAAGACTTTGGATAATTATTTCGTGTAACCCCTCTTGATGAGATGTTGAGTTTGTACTCCGTAAACTAATAAAACTAATTAACGTGTTCATCAATCATGGGTAATCAACATAAGGTATAAAAGTTTAAATCACGCTTCGTTAAAATTAGAGAGATAATTCACCGTTGAGAGAGATCCAGCCCTGCATTAGAATTGCTCCTTGATCCATCCAATCAAAGCTCATGTCAATCAGACCCAGGAATCAGTCCCTCCAACCACACCAAGACTCCCAACACTCTTCTTTGCAGTAAAGTACACTTGCCGCAAAAGCGTGTGGGTCACATGTGGAACTTGCTTCTTCCCGTGCTGAGAAATGTCATCAGGACGGTTCGACTCGTAGTTCATCGCCACCTAAAATAAATTAAACAAATAAATTAAAAGATCAATTCAAAGTGCATTTTGATCTGGTGGTGAGAGAATCACCTCTTGATTCACGAATGTTATCATGTTGAGTACATCCACTTCCTCATGGTAGCGACTGAAGATCTTGCAAATGGCTTGGATAAACCAACTGCCACGGATGTGATTCCTCCAACTGTAGTGACCTAATAAAATAAACTAATTAATCATCAACATCTGCAGAACAAAGACGAGGACTTGCCTGGTACACAACTAAAGACGATTAAAAAATCGGCTTGATTTGGAACTTTGAAAAACTTTTTGTTGGAATTGTCCACCACCAGTCTACTTCTCTTGACCTGAAGATGAGTCCCGTCATCGTACTTTTCACCTCTGCAAGCCTGTAAGAAATGTCAACACTTTGGTTGATGGCTTCATCGTGCAATTGGGAAAGTAATTCTAATTCACACCTGGATGAAGAACATTTTCGGCTTTCCAGCCAAACCTGAACACTTTTCAGCGGTAAAGGCATCCCAAAGGATCTCTGGATTATACGACATGTCACGGGCATAGAGCAAGTCCTTCTTCCCATGCGAAAGAACTACCACCAGTAAACAGTCATTATTCTTCTGATCCTCATTTGCAACTAAATGAAGCAATTAATCCAGTTAGCTACAACTTGCAAGTCACTCCTTGGATATACTAATTGATGCTCACCTGACTCAATTACATGTCTCATTTTGTCGAATATGAGATCATTGTGAGCTTGGACTTGGAAGCCGAGGAGTGTGAGGCATTCTATTAGTTTATCTCTGTCCACTTCTGTGCCAATTCGTGGTGACAGTTCCAAACAGGGGTCGTATTCCTGTAAACAAAGAGTAATTACCATTTGACACCATGCAATTAAACTACTTGTTAGCTGACCTTGTGATTAAAAATGATGGCTCTCCCCCTCTGCAAGTGTTTCATGTTGTATTCCCAGGCGTCTTCATGGACAGGTGCCATAGGACTGTCAGCAGCAGCGCTTCCGAGGACAATTCCCCGTCTAACCAGAACTTCCTTGAGTGTCTCCCTGTTATTAGCAAACAATACAATTATAAGATTTAAATGTAATAAACTAAACCACCTTATGCATGAATGACTGTTAGTTACCATATTTTTTTGGAGTCGTTGACCTCCCTGCCCCCTCCTGTGTGTGTGACTGGAGCGGAGACAGGGATTCTGCTGACCCCACCAGCCAAATCCCTTTTGCTCATTCCTTGCGACCTTGACCTATTGTTAATATTGTTATGTGTATTGTATATGATTAGAGAACAAAGAAGAAGACAAGGAACATGGTAATTGATTAGTTGATTGAGTGTTGAGATGGTTCCTGTATGCTGGACTGAGGGTTGTTGTTGAGGGGGTCAGTTCAGTGGGGTCAGAGGGTGGTGGTAAAGTGTCTCTTCCGAAATGGAAACTAAAGAGTCAGGTGGGGACTCCAATCAATTACAGTCTCACACAACATGAACAATTCAAACAACTATTAGAATATACTTATTAATTTAATATTATAATACTCTTATTCAGTATCAACACAAAGAAAGGTAATAATACTAATTCACATTGAATAATTAACACACATTCTATTTTACACTTTATTCAATTAACATGGAATTCATCTTATGCACTCCATTCTACAACAATTACTTTTGTTTTATTGCCAATTCAGTTTCTAATTATTTATCATTTAAACCCTTAAACCCTGGTAAACTGTAAACTTTATTTTCCAANCAATTACTTTTGTTTTATTGCCAATTCAGTTGCTAATCATTAATCATTTAAACCCTTAAACCCTGGTAAACTGTAAACTTTATTTTCCAAACAAATATGTCATGTCAGAGGTCAAAGTTATGAGATTGAAACCAAAATATTTGTAAATAAGGAATGTCAGAATAGATGATTGATTACTATTGAATTAGGTTGTAATTAAAAGTATTTATTTGTATAAAGAGTACCCTTGAATGACCTTTATCCTCTCTGTTGAATGTTGCCTACTTCCCTGGACTGGATTGGATGAGGGGATTGAGAGTTGAGAGGCGCTTATATCCCACAATCAGAATCCTTTGAGCCAATCAGAAGACGAGGATTTTGAATGCTTTGTAATAATAAAGATGGTTTTAGAATAAAAGTTTATTTTATTTATTATTTTTATTATTAATATTTGTTGTATAATTAGAGGAACTTATAACTTTTCTATTACATTCTTTCACTTTCTTTTGTACAGCAACAAGGAAAGTGAGTTGTGATTGGTGGGTTGTGGGTATAGAGAATAAGAATACTTTTAATTAATGATTAAATGTAATTTATAAAATGATATTTGAGAGAGTAATTGGTTGAAAGGTGAATAATTAATTAGTTATCACCAACACAGTCTACCTAGGAATCATCCATTTCTCTCCACTTCTCAATTAGTCCACAATAATTGAATATAATTGAATTAATTGAATTAATTGAATAATTGCACAATTCTTTTGTTATTTACAGGACTCTTAAAATGACAAGACGGAGGTTACTACTCCTCATAATTACTTCAATTGACCTCATCCAAAAGGTTGATTGTCACCTCAAAAGGTGCAAAAAGGTCAAAATAAAAAACAAAAGCTCCAATTTATAACTAATTGCCTATGGGGTTTTCATTTACAAAAAGATGGTACAAATGTCTTCATTTTGGAACAACTGGAACAACTGCTAGCTCCCAATATAAAAAAAAACTTTGTAAAATAAATATTGAATATTGAATATTGAAATACTTGGATGACTGAGCAGAGATCAACAAAATAATTACATTAAAACAAAGGTAAATCAACACACTTTTAACAAGTAAAATTAAATTAACCTTGTATTGTATTAATAGTGGACACTGCGCAGGAGCAGGTGCTTTAAATTAAAAGACGGAATAACACGGGCATATTAAACATTAACTTTTGATTGCATTTCCCCCCACTGAATGAACTATTCCCCAGTACCACTCCGCAGTACCACTCCCCTGCCCCCCTTGTCTACTGAACACGAGTCGTGCCACTATTCTGACTCTGAGCAAAGAGAACCCCTTGATACATGATTCCGTTGATCTCCATCGAAACAACCAAAGAATTGTCATTCCCTCGACCATCACCGCGAGAGTTGATCTTGATGTGAGTTCCATTCATACCAACAGAACGAGGAACGTCGCTGTCGTCCAGGGCTGGTCGCTTCGGCGCTGGTGGACCGATGCTGGAAAGGTGTGACGACTGGCTGTGGTGGTGCTCACTCCGCTTCCCATTCTCCTTCTCAGACTGGAAACATGAACATTTTCAATACATTTTTGTAGTTGTTTAGTGAATTGTGATTTACATGTGAGTAGATTGATTTGTTTGATTTTGGTGAAGACGAGTCGATATGATTGTTAAGAGATGTTGGGATCTTTGGTGGTTGGATCCCGTCAGAGTTATTGCGCGTAGGAACTTCCAAGTTGAGTGCTTCTTGCTGCGGTGGTAGTTTAGGATCTGGCAGTACCGCTGCCCCACCGCCATACAGATTCCACAGGGTCAGTCGTGACAACTCCAGGGCAGCGAGTGCATCCCGGTTCAGAGGAGTCGCTCCTGGATTTATTGGTGGTGAATTAGGACCTGGAAAACAAAAGGTCATTAATGTATTAATGTATTTGAGTATTTATTTCATGAGTAGAAGGCGGGAGTGTTTAAGGTGGTTGAATGGAGACTTCGTGCTCTGAATCAACGTTCACGATCAGTGAACGAAGCGATCATAAAATCTAGGCCAGAAACCTTTTTTGCTGTTTCTCCGTTGCAAAAGGATTTGAGTAATAAAGTTTAGAATTTGGCCAAGTAAACTGGAATGGCTGTTGGTTGGATGGTTGTGTTTGAATTGTTGTTTGTGGCAGTTAATCATCATCATGCAATCCTCATTTTATTATATTTTACCTCGTGTTGAATCCCCCTTTGACTGGGAATAAATTAAAAAGGAAGCTAAGGTACTCTGTCTCTTTTTGCAATAAAAATGGCAAGGATTGGCAGACTGTAGAGACTGTAGAAATCCTGATATAGATATTTTATTACCAGTTTTATTTTGGATTTAACTTTCCCGTCTGGCAAGGGCAATGAAACGCAATTAAAAAGGAATAATGGCTGGATTCCACACGGACTACTAGAAACCAATGTCTCAAGGTGGGGGACATAAAACATTCAACTCTCTTTTGCGCATGTCTGGAGGCCATGGGATCACAACAAAGGAATAATGGATTGATTGTGGTTTAATTATTAGGCAAGCGCATTGGTTCCTGTTTTTAATGGTTTTGTTTTGACAGAACTTAAGGCTTTGGATTTGTAAACAGATTTGAAGGTATGTAAGGGTATGTAAGGGAGAGTTTGCATGTAGTGTATTTCCTATTTGTTTGAACACACTTTGTAATAGCTTGTTTTCGCAACCCTCTCTTTTCTGACGTGGTGTATGGGTGATGTGAGGTGATTCTTCAGTGACGATGACAGGAATGGAGGAATTACACGATGCATTTGTTATTACAACAGAAACAGAGAAACAGAGTTCGGAACCGCCACGACGTTCAAAAGTAGTAAGCGGAAGGAGATGGAAGGAGTGGAGCTGTAAACTCCGTGTTGTGTCGTGTTGGTAGTCTTAAAGAAAGGGTTTGAAATGATGAGAAAATGTTTAATTATAGGTGAATGTTAACCCCAAGAATCATAAAAGAAGGATTAAAAGTTGGGTGTGTGAAGGAAGAAGAAGTTTGGAGAATAGTTGGATTTTGTATTGAATGGATGAAATGTTAAAAGTCGTTAAAGATGTTTAAAGATGTTTGGTTGGTTGAAAGTGAAGGAAAGATGGAAGCAGACATAAACACTTTTAAACAAATCCAAGTCAAGGCTCCTTTATATTAAAATTTAAACTTTAATTATTTATAGCAGAAGGAACAGACACTCTTCTTACACTCTTCTTACACTCTTCTTACACTCTTCTTACTTGTTGAATGAAGGGGATGAACACTCCCGTTTCCGTTCATCTGCGGTCGACCACTGACCAAACTCAGTGGGGAAATCTAAACGAATCATAAATATTAATTAACCAGGTTTAGATTGATTAAAACTAGTTGATATTTACTCACATCGTAGAGACTTACCATGTCGGGGTAAGGGCCGTATGAGGCTCTCCTTCCTTCTCGTCTATTTCCATCTATGGCTGCCTGTAGTTCTGCTGGAGTACTTAGTCGCTTCTTTTCACACTCGTAAGGGTACAGGTACTTCATGTATCTATAAATTAATAAACAATTAATATAATAATATAATTAATATGATATAATAATAGAATAATGGATTGATTTATATTGATTCATAAGGGATGGTGGATGGTTGTTGGTAGTGTGAGATTGAACATGTTCTAAACGTCTCCCGTCTATAAATAAATATGACTGGGAAGACTGATGAATTTATTTGGTGAATCCTAATCATGTTCTGATGTTCCAACATGTGTTGCTTATTCCCAATTGGCAACTGATCAGTTCATTTGTTGTTCCACAATGGAAGCTGTCACTCTTCCATTTGATTTAACAACCACGTGACTCAACTAGCCGGGGAGCTTTGAAAGCCCCATCCATTTATCTTTGGATTCAACTCAAGTCAAGTCAAGTAGAGGAAAGTAAAGGAAAGGAGAATAGGAAGTGAAACATGTCAAAAGTCTAAAATAAAATGCTATGCATCTTCTATCTTGTATCCTATTTATAAACTAAATCTACTAAATCTACATTCAATCAAATAGGAACAATGGAAGACTAGACCAGATGAATAGTACATGCTAATACTTACTGTGTTCGAAGAGTGAATGCTGCCGATGTGATTGAGGAAGGGAGGTGGAGCCCTTTGATGATCTCTTGCCACAGTTTCTTGTTGATGACATCAACAAGGCCGCCACGAGCGATGACCAGATTGTACAACTCGTAAAGGTCAAGCACCTGCTTAGCCATTATTGGCAGTCGGTTGATGGGCGTACCTACAAGAAATTAACATTGTTACACTCCAATTCATACAAATTCATACAAATTCATCCAAATTCATCCAAATTCATTCATGGAATGGAAAGAATCTCCTCTTCATCTCCTCCTTTGTCATGACAAGGAGAGATTAAAATCTAAACTAAATTAAAACGGAAGATTACATTGTAAGGATACTTTGTGATTCAAATGAGATGAAATTGGAATAATAATAATAAGAATAATAATGATAATAATGATAATAAGAATGTAAAAGGTAGGTCCAATTCGTCTGCATAAGTGGAAATCATTAAGGTGGATATGGCGATAATGAGTGGAAAGGAAGAAACCAATTAGACTAAAATACTAAAATTGTTTGTTGAACTCTATTCTGGTCAACTGAATTATTCATAGTCAACCAACAGTCTTCTTACACCCTCTAGTCTACACCCTCTTCTACTACCTACACTACCTACACTAAATATCCTCCTCTTAATAATCAACAACATCAACACCTTCAAAATAACAATTAAGATGATTTCAATGCACAAGTGGAACATCATCTTCTGACTTGGCTCTCTTTCTCTCTCTTTGTCTCTCTTTTCAATTCGTTTTCATGGCTGACTGACTGGGTTTTGTTATTTATGGAGTCCTTGAGGGTCTTAGGAGTTCCAACATTAACTGATGAACATCAACTGGAGGAATTGGGAAATGGTTGGAAAGTTGGGATATAAATTCGGTCCCTTTCCGTCCCCGTCTTTTGCATCTGGACCGGAAACATGAAGATTTTTGGGGTTGAAAATCCATGTCTGATTTTCCCTGAAATTGAGAATATTGTGCCCATGTGGCTTCTGAATCTTCCGAACCCAACACCACCATCCCTCTATCCCTCTCTCCCTTTTTAACTCTGATTAGTCCACAAGAAATAATTTTAGATTTTAAACATTTTAAACATTTTAAACATTTGGCCTTATTCGGGAAATCTCCCCTTCTTCGTCTTTTCCATTTTAAAAGTTTTTCGTTTTTCCTTTGGTTTCCAAGTCGTTAGGGTCCACATGGAATGGAATCAATCACTGGGCGATTCCTTAATGAATGTCTTCCATTCCCTTCTTTCTGCTCAACTGAAAACCCTCTCATCAGTTTCCACAAGAACAAAACAAGAACACAAGGACAAGAATCCATTCCAACCAAATCGGACATTCCAGGACTTTAAAATCCCGGAAAGTCTCATCCTGTTTGCAATGCAATGCAATGCAATGTTTGATGGGATCAGTGGATTCATTATTCCCAATTAAGCATCACATGCTCAAACCATTTGAATATTTCTGTCTTGTATTGAGTATTGAGGAGATTCTTTTAATTGATGGTTGGATTTAGAATCCAACAAAAGTTATGATTTATGATTTATGATTTAGAATCCAGAGGTTCTTTTTAACTCCACCCTAATTTATGAGTTACAATTACAAAAAGATTTTACACAAATTATCAAATGAACTCCAGTCCAACTACTTTTCATTGTCTTTCACAAATGGATCTACACTCATCACATTCTTATTCTTAGTCTTATTCTCCTTTTTTAAATCCAAAGACACAAACTTTATTTTATTTTATTTCCCAAGTGTTCCATGAACAAGATTGAAAATAAGAATTTCATTTCATTTTACAACTCTTTTCAACTCTTTTCCCCAGACTGACATTCAGAGAGAGTCTCATAAAAGTTTCAATTTCTGAATTGCCTTGTCTTTGTCACTTGGATTGAGTCGTCCTTTGATGGTCGCCTTCTCCATTCAACAGCTTCTGTCCACTTTTTGTTTGTTTCATTAGTAAAGTCAAAGCGCCTGCCCAGGGGGCGTCACTCTGCCAACACAACAGCCTCAGAAACGCCCCTCTTTTATATCCACCCCAATTCAACTCCAGCAGAATCCAAAAGAAGAATCAAACAATTGGTTCTCATGCGCAAGAAACGGAAGATTTATATTTATGAAATGGTTTCTGCCAGATGGAAAGTGGTGAAATGTTATGCAATGGAGGTTCAATTTCAACACACAGTGAAATGGACATTGGTGTATTATTGATGCTCTCATCTGATTGGTTCTTGTGGATATACGTATAAATGAGGGACTTGTGTGTAGGTGGGATTTTGCTGGAATGATTTGAATGGTCGTTATGATTATGGCCATTTTCCCATTCCTTTGGATTGAAGCGGGTAAGGTCATAAAAGTGCTGGATTTGACTGAATGCTTGTAAAAACGTCTTGAAGGTTTCCTTTTTATTTCCATTTCAAAGTAATGGGAAAGACTTAAGGAAGGGTCCGCTTTCGTCCGCTTTCGAATTACGACCAAACGATTTATACGGCCAAAACTTCCTAGAAATCCACTGCCTATCCCTTCATCTTTGCCACTCACTTCAAAGCAAGGCAAAGGATGCCTTTGAGTCGGGACCCTTGAAAGGGAACCACCACGCACGCAAAAAATGGAAACGGTGAACAACAAGAACATCATCTTGGGTTGAAATCCTTGAGCCTTGAATAGTAGTGAATAGTGTAGCGTGGGCCTTAAGGAGTGATCCCTTGGATTACATTTCATTTGGATATGGAGAGATGGCAACTAAAGGTTCAAGGGACAAATGGGACAAATGTCATCAACTGACCCACACTCCATGTGGCCACTCGCTAATCCAAGGGACGTCCAATAATTCAAAAACGTGACAGAAATAAGGGGGATGGAGAGATGGCTGTAGTGCTGTAGATGGCTGGAGATGGCTGTAGATGTGGATCTCTGGATGGACCGGAAATCATTATTTGTGCAATATGGTCTTTATTGCTTGTTGCATGTTGAGAATGTGATTGGTTGAATCAGAAAGCTAAGCCAAGTAGCCAAGGAATATGGAAGTGGAAGTGGAATATGGACTATGGAAGTCACCCTGATAAGATTTGATAGAAACAGCGTCACTTCCTTTTGGAGGAACGCAAGAGTTAACTCGCAAGGGCTGGAAGGGATGGTGCAAATGACACATGGGAAACAAACTAAACTTCCTTCCCGCATCATCTGTTAATAAAATAAAAAGTCCATCCGTCCCCTCCAAAGTATTCGAGTATTCGAGTATTCGAGTATGTTTATGAGAGGGAATAATGACACCGGAGGCATTCCAACATTTCAAACCATCCTCAAGAACATCCGTAAAATCTCAAGAACTGAGAACCCGGGTATCACCACAAACAGGAGGGAAATCTTAATCCAAAAAACTCATTAAAGTCGACCTTTGGAAGGAAATGGGGAATGGGGAAAGGATCCCAGGAACAAGACTCATAAACTCACATTATCACCGGCACTAATCCCACCAAATATCCAAACCATCAACTAAAATCTGGGGAGAAATCCAGAATAAGACCTTGTGGGAACTACTGAGTGAAAGGTCAAATGGCAGCTCAAACTCATAACGAAATGATTTCAAGGGTCAAGCAAGTGACGAAATCAGTGTGTGAACCATTGTCATTCTCTGGAGTCAAAGGCTCAAGGATTTGTCAAGGGTTTCACGCATGCGTGGCCAACTGCTACTAACTTGATGTGACAGGATAGCAAAGGTCATTTAACAGATGTAAAGAGTGTAAAGAGCGCATGTGCACTGCCCATTGGTTGTTAGTTACTACTTTGTTCATCCACTTTGTTCATCCTTTGATTCTTATTTCTAGTTGTACGTTGTTGTACCTTGATGTGGCCGAAATGAAGCAAGTGCCAAACCTTTGTATCAACAAACGAAGAAACTGTGCGGAACCTCTGGAATGGAGAGGATAAACAGTTGGTTTAGGAGGATTCCTCGAACTGTATCCAATTGAATGAACAAGGAATCCATTCATTTAATTTGAATAAAAGAGGAGAGAAAGTGGGTGAAAGTGAGTGAAAGGAGGAATGCGGAAGTATTTCTTTTCCCTTGATTGTTTACATGAATGGAATGAATGCTCCTGTTTTTTGTTCCTTTTGTGTAGATGTTGAATTCTAAAAGTAGTCTTATGCGTGGTGGACCCCCTTCGAGTCCACGCGTGCTTTTTGACACATACTCAAGTCAGATCTATTCATCATACCCCTTAAACTTTGTACACCCAAGTACACCTACAGGCCCCGACTTGCCCCTACTTGCCCCTACTTGCCCCTGGTTGCCCCTGTCCATCTGAATCCAACAGAATGGGACACACGATCCATTCTATTCATTCTATTCATTCAATTCATTCCAACACATTTAAGATCCAACAGCTCAATCCATGTGGTGGTACTCTGTGATATATACCAAGGGATGGTTCACTAATTTTAGACCATTTGTGGTAGTTGTACTTTGGACAAGACACATTGAATGGAGGGGACTTCCACTTGGTCCTTGTTCACTTGCTGTCTCCAATTATTACATTCACTTAATATAATCCATAATTGATTAATTGATTAATTGATTAATTTACTTACCTCTCTTTTGCATAAATGAAAACAATTCGTCAAGGAACTCTTTCCGCTTGTTGTCGTCACTCAACTCGTACAACTACAAAACAAAAAGAGAGAAATTAAAAAGTCTCTTCTGCGCATGCCCTTTCACTGCCACCATTTGTAATTCTGATTGGAGTCTAATATGATTCATCTTTCCATTCCTTCACTTTTTTTTTACTTTTTAGTTTATTATTGATGTTTGTTGTGATGAATGTTTTGCATTTAGTTTGGAAGAATTAAAGTATGAAAGAGTGTCATTAATTAAATGCTGAAGGAGTGAAGTGAGTGGATTTGCAATTGGTTAGTTTTTATCGAATGAGGAACTCTCATTCGTCTACCTTTGATTAATTCCTGTTCATTTAAATTAAACTTCTCTTTGGCTTTGATACATTTGTGAATTGCACGAGATTCTGTGGTTGTTCATTGGATGAAGGATTGGGCCTTAAGTGCCCATTACATGCTCATCATATTCAACCATCCCTTGCGTGCTCCTTCCCTATTCTTCAACAAATGTTCAACTTTTTTGGTAGTGGGGAAGAATGGAAGAATGGAAGAATGGAAAGGAAGAACACGTACGTTGTACGTATCACTATACGTTGTGTTAATTTGAGAAATGTCAGCAAAACAGAGATTAATTACATGGATAAATTCATACAAAAAATACCTTACATTTGATAGTTTCACTTTAATTTTGACACCTTTGATTCAACTACAGATTTATTACTATCCTATGCATGAGGAGTCAAAATGTAATAAAATGTAAAACACCAGAAAGAGAGAGAGAGAGATAGTGAGGAGAGTCAGAGTAAATTGAAGGGCCCTGGTCCCTTGTGCCTTGTTAATGAGATTGTCATGTGGAATTATTAGTGTAGTTGAGGGTTGAATTCACACAATGAATCAAATCAAGTTAAAGTATTAAACGAGGGTTTGGGTATGAGGGTTAGACATGCATTAGATCCACCCACCTCATCAAAATACCCCAAATATCCAAACACTCCAATTAATCAACGACCAATCTACTCTCATTCACGCCCACTACACTACACTGCACTAACGACATTCACCGATGAAACTCAATTTGTCAACAATAATATGGAATGGGATGGTCCTTCGAGCCGGAGGTGGTAAACTATAATCTAATGTATTATAGAATGTTATTGCATTAATCAATAATGCATAAATGTAAGATTGTTATTAGATTTATAGTATAAATTGATGAAAAGATAAATGAGCTACTGGTTTCCATTGTCTTTTGTTCCAAACTGGGGGTGGTAAAGGATGTTGAAAACGTGTGGAATTTGTTGATGATTCATTAAGAGGCGTTTAATTAAATGGGATGGTCGGATGGACAATAAAATTTATGATTTTGATATTGAATGTTTGAGTTTTGCATATCAAAGGATCAAGTTAATTGGAATTACCTTTGTGAGACAATTGATGACATTATATTTATTATATCCTCATATTATTCTATCATTATTTTGTTTTTATAATTGAAAATCCTTTCTCCTCCTTGTAGGTGTGTATTGAATTAATAAGTGAATTATTCAAAGGTGTCAAGCACCTTAAGATTAACATTAAGAATACTTTAATCACAAACTATACAATCAATCAACGTCCCTCTTTATCCCATACTCTTTTGCCAATTCCTAAAAGGTGTTATTAATCAACCATCCCCTTAATTACTCTGCCCACTACAACAATTAATCAGTACATTTATAATTACAAATCATCCACATCCCTTATCATTTACTCATTACATCATGGAATCAAGGCATGACACTTAACAATTCCAATATCTTTGAATTATGAGGATATTCCAGAGAATGGTTTCCCTTTCAGAGTATAAAATGAAGGATATAAAATATGGAAGATACATTCTGTATTTTGTATTCTGTATTTTGTATTCTGTATTTTGTAGTTGGAAGGGTAAAACTCTTAATGTTTCCATTTTTATATTTTATTAGAATGTAGAGTATAGTGTATAGTATAGAATAATAGACTGCAGACATTCGATTGGTTCTCTATCACCACCACCAACTCACATTAAAATTCCCCATTTTCCTAATAATAATTCCAAAGGGAAATTAACACAAGAAGGGAAACAATAGTCGTAAAATATCTCAAATCCAAATCCCTTGGAGGGATCATTTCAAGACTAGTTTTTGTAGTAGTTGAAAAGAGACAAGGAATCTCTGCAATCTCTGCAGATTCAATTGTCTTCTGGATGAAATAAAGGAAAAGGAAATGATCAAAAGAAACCGACAAACGACAAAAGACGAATAAATAATAAAATACTACCAAATTAGACACATTCAACACATTCAACACAGTCAACTATTATTAAATCAACGACTATAAAAATATGAACAATCTTAATAACCAGGTCGGTTATTAGACAAAGAAACTCTTTTCTTTTTGTGTGTGAATGTGACAATGGAGTGATAAAATAAATATTAGAATATCTTTGTATTTGGAATAAAGAATAAATAAGGTTAACCTTGAGTTTGTTCAATTGACTTTTGTCTAATAAAATGAATGAAATTGAATGTATAGTTTTATTATTTTATTTTATTTTATTATTTTGATTAATCGAGTAAGAACTCACGTGGCAAGTCGTGATTAAACTTTGTTGTTAATTTGTTTAATATTGGTGCAAGAGGAGGTGGAAGTGGAAGATAATTGATTGACTCTTTTGTTTCATTCTTATTTATTACTTGGATCGGTGGAATTTAATAAGAAAAGGACACGGACACGGGTTTAGAGAAATGAAAAAATGAGGATGTAAAGATGGAAGGAAAGGTTGAATATAAAGTTGAATAGGGCGGGGACTTTATCTTTTATTTGCAACCAGATTTATTACATGAATCTAGAGACACTAGTACTATGGTTTCTAGTGATGAGATGATGGAGTGTGATGGAGTGTGTGATGTGGATGGAGTCTGCGCATAGAGTGAGAGAGTGTAAAGAGTAAAGTTATTCTTGTGTAATTTGGTATCTAATTAAGATAGTACTTTTAGCCCACACGTTAATTTTCTTGGAATAATTTTAATTCCTGTGAGTGTAATTCCCATAAAATTATCATTTCTTGGATGTCATTAAAAGTGTGGTTAATGAATTATTCACATGCAGACAGAATAAATAATGATAAATAATGCGTCATCAGTGAATCCAGATGGAAACCGGATGGGTGGGGAATTATTAGGTTAACCTCGTCAAAACTAATCACTATTCACTATTCACAATTCAGTCACTTGATTCAACATCACAACCAGAACCAATGAGTAAGTAGTATAGAATGTATAATAGAATGTATAAGAATGAATGTATAATAATGATAACTGTTTATACTTTAGAGGGTAAGAGATGATGATGGTGTTCCATTATAATAAAATCTAATGGAGATTAGACTAGTAGAATAGTAGACTAGAATTAGTACCCTTTTGGATGACCCTTGAGGAATGGAGAGACGAGAGAAGACTGTCCTCCAATCAGATGAATCTAAATCTCAATTAGTTAATTCCATCATGGCCATCTACACCAGAAACCTCCTCCTCTCCCTCGTCATAATCCTCATAATGTTTATAATATTCTTCATAATATTCCCAGTTGAAGTTGAAACAAAGAAATGGAAGAATGGAGGAATGGAGTCTTGTGCGGAAACATAAAAAGTAACGACACTTTATCCTCAATTCTCTTTATGATTATTAAGATAACAACTAGAATCTTGGTTTATAAATATTTCATGAATTACCTCCAATTACTATACAAAGTATCCTTCTTAGTATCCTTCTTATAACTTCAATTCCAATGCAAATATACTTTTATACTTCTTTTACTCACAATCATACATTTCAGTCCATCCCAATTCTGAATTACAAGACCAAGAGTATAATATTATAAGGAGAAGATTAAAAGATTACTTATGTTCCACCCTTTTTGTCTGTTTAATGAAGAATGCAAATATTTTGATATTCGTTTATTGATTTCCGCCTAATAAAGACAAAAGGTTTGTTTGATTGCCTTGTTCATCTTTCCCTGTCGTCTGTTTACAAAGCAAACAATGGAGACTAAATGGAGACTAAATACGTACGTACGTATGGAGGTATGATGGGGAGATTGAACAAACTATCCAAATCTAGGATGTGTTTTTAATGGATGGAATTCATCACTGTCATCACATTCAAACATCAACCAATGGAAATCCTTTTACTCCATCACTCCAACATCCAACATTCAATACTCAATACTCAATTTGACATGGTCAGTTCCCAATTAGTCCAAAACATCTGCACAACTGTTCTGTTGGGGTTAATGGTTCAAATGTCCAGAATGAATTCTCCATTCTTTTGCCAATGAAAGTGAAATTGAACATTGAAGCCCAATTAGTTACCCCCAGTCTAATGTCTAAATCAGAAAACTTTAATCAATTGTTGAGATAACAAACAAATGGTGTGGACCATGACATGGAGGAGAGACTGATGCTAAAGATCCCACGCTGTGCAATGAATCCGAACAGAAAAGGAACCCGGGACCTCGTAAACCCAACATCTCACTTAACAATTACTCCACTACACTCTCACACACACACGCAACATCAACTAAATTCAACTAAATTCAACTAATTCAACTAAATTCAACTAATTCAACCAATGCAAGGGACAATGAGGAATGAATGATGATCCCCCAATTGATTAATATCAATGATATAATATTCACTCTATAGTGGATGATGATGATGATGAAGAAGAAGAAGAAAAAGAAGAAAAAAAAGAGTACTTCCTGCCTTGATAAAAAGAAGATTATGATGTTGTTGATGTTGTTGATGTTGTTGGTAATGGATTTGTGACTGTATTGTATGATGAGACTGTTGAAATGGATAGTTGTGAATACGACCAAATGAGTTTGTCCAATCTACGGTAGGAAGAGTCTTAAATGGACTCTTAAAACAAGGATCGGGAGTTGATGGAACAAAAGTTGGAATTGCTTGGGTACTTTCTTGTGCTTTCTTCATTTACAGAATCCTCCATCCTCCATTAGATCCTCCATAGAATCATCCATTTCCTCTACTACTCAAGGATAAGTTTGAAAAATGGAGAAGACTGTCCCCGTACCTAATTTGATTTTGGTGAAATGTTCCCAGGTCACGCAAACTTACAAGTTTTGTAGTAAAAAGTGAAATGTATCTCCTACTATTGGTGCAAAGGAAAAAGGCAATATAATCTTCGTCTTTTTCTTCTTTTCCTTCTTCTTCTTCTTCTTCTTCTTCTTCATGTAGAGAAAGCGAGTGAAAGTGAGAGTGAATTGATGATCTTGGGAAGATCTATGGTGGGAATTGGAAGACAGAGAATTGATGAATTGCAAAAACTAGAAGAAAAAACTACTTTTCATTCCTCTGTTGACGGGAAAGGAAATGACTAGAGTCTATACTCACAACACAGAATTTTAATTTCGATTCCAGGAACATTCATTGGTTGAGGGAGGGAGGGAGGAAGGAAGGAATTCGGGACTGATGGCATTTACAATTACACCCGGGTAGTAACCAAACCATCTGTCCTGCATACTAAACCTCTTGTGCATCTCTTATCCGTTTAAATCAAATTATTGCATGTGAATGTGTGTCTTATTAAGGCGTGTGTGTGTCAATGTGGTTGAATGGAAGGAGGGTCAAGACGCGCGTGTCTCCAAATGACAACCATCTTATATTTAGTCCCCTCTTCTTCTTCTTCTTCGCCCTCTCTCACTCACTTGACGACAGAAATAGCGACATGTATGGGTGGATTTAGAACTTAGAACTGGATAGGAAGTAGAAAGAAGGAAACTAACCTGCTTAAACTGTTCTTCGAAGCTCCATGTTTGTTGTGATGAAGTTGAGGATGAAGAGTCAGAGTGGGGGGCATTGGCAGGAAGAGACTCGTCTGCATACCCTCGAAGTGGAGATCGTTCCTGTTAAAATAAAACATTCAAATCATTCATAGTTGAATTCAGTTGAATTCCCTTGAAGGGTACATTTGGTACATTTGGTACATGGTTACAAGGTTGCAATTACCCGCAGATCCTCCATGTCCTTTACTTTGGCTGCAGCCGCTGCAGCTGCAAATTGCGAAGTCAACAAATGTGGTGAAGGAAAGAAGAATGGAAGTCTGTTCAACTCCTCTTGCCCAAACTGCATCCCATGCTGTTTCAATACAATTATAGTTATTCATTAATAGTTTGTTATTAATTAATAGTTTTATTAGAATTACCTCTTTGAGACGAGCTACAAACTCTGGATCGAGTGTAGGTTTCATGTCTGCATGGGAATTGGTAGACAACCTCGAATCCTCGTCTTCTTCTTCACTCACGTCGTTCTCAGGCCCAGTCTGTACAAAGGAATACAATAAAACAATTATTAATTAATTAATTAATTAATTAATTCTTGTGAGGATCTTGTTTGGTTTTTGATTCGGCGGGGTTTATTCTCACTCTGGTGAGTCTCTGCCTCATAAAGAATGATTTCTTCATATTGGCCCCTTTGGCCCCTTTGGCCCCTTTGGCCCCTTTGGCCTTTGATTGTTGTTATAAATTGTAATGAATAAAAGCCATCTTAAACATTATTTATTGTTAAGATTCAAAGAGTAAAGTATGTGAAGGGACGCGTGTCTGGCACATGCGAGGAGTCCAGATGCAACCCGGGTTTTAACAACCCTCCCTCCCTCCCTTTTACCCCTTTACACCAATCACACACAAATGGATGATTATACACAGATTCATTCGGAATTAAACTAAATTCATTCAACTACATTCAAGTATATTGTTACATGTTACATTGTTCCACCTTCCCTGATGAGGTCATGACCTTGAATTAAACCCTGATCTTGAACTCCTTTGTTGAAAGGGAAAGGATGTAAATTGTAATTCTTTTTACAGTCGGCAGAAGAAGAAGAAGAATTGAAAAGATTTCTTAATCATGAACCATAAAATAAAAGTATTCGACTGTATAGTGAATTCTGTTTCTTTACACCTGGTTTAAAATGTCTTTTATTGTCAATAAATCCTTGTGTTTTTTCTGTCATTTTGAGTGGTAGAGTTCAAAGTGACTTACTCCATTTTACATTTAATTTTACACTCTTTTCCAGCTTCTTACAAACACCATTGGGGGTAGAAATGTAAAATGGAAGTCTGGTACCTAGAATTCTTGGAACATGGATTGAATGTATGTAGTTAGAATGTGTACAAGAAGTGATAATAAAATTAATAATAAAATTAATAATAAAATTAATAATAAAAAGATTCCAGGTGAGTGAGGAATTTGTCATAAAAGAAGGACAATAAAAAGTGAATTTGGAATCAGTTGTGGGTGGGGTTAAAACATTAAAATACTTTTCAAATTCAAAATAACAATCCTGGAAAACATCAAAAAAGTAAGAATCATGGAACCATATAAACATCCATCCATCCATCCATCCCCTTTACAAACTTATTCTAATAAACCCCCAATTCCTTAATCCCAATACCAATCTCATCAAATGTCAAATGAAGTAAAGGTCAAAGTAAAGTTTTATACTTTAACAAACAACTTTAGATGTGAAACTTCCTTGTCCTTTGGCTTCTTATGTTGGATTGATTGGAGTAACTAATTCTCTGAGCTAATTTTATGAAGCCATAAGAATTGTGTGTTGTGGAAGTAAAAGAATACTTTGGGTCAAGAAGCCAAAATAATCACAAGATTAAATATCAAACAGTTAGACAAAAAATATCAAAAAACCTCCGTTAGGAAAACAAAAACTAACATTAATTAAAGGGTAAACGACCTCAAAACAAAAGTATTTTAATCCTCTCTGATTGGTTTAGAGTAGAACATGTCATCCACGTGTCTAATTAGAACAACTTTATTAACATTTCCATCACAAATGAGGGTGAATGTGGATCCAGAGTGGAAGGATTGATTGATTTGAATTCAATTAGTGAATGTAATGAGAGTATATTTTATATTTGGATTCCATTGGTCCATTAGGTTGGAGTCTGAGATTGTTCATTTGTTCATTTGTTCCATTTATCATGGTATCTGAGCATAAGGACGGATGTCTTTGAATTCGGTTTTTCCATTTCATTAGTTTGCCAAATGCAACAAACCAGATCGGTAGCTAAGTAAGTAAGTAAGTAAGTAAGCAAGTAAAGTACAGAGTTTGAAGATCCTATTCTTAGATCCGAATTCAAAATCATCGTGTCAGTTTGTCATTTCCATCGAATGTTTCTATCCTTCTACCGTTGTTTGGCTTGTTAGTTGAAAGAATAGACCGGTGTGGAGACAGTGTGGATCAAATCATTCTCATCATCTTCTTCATCTTCTTCATCTTCTTCATCTTCATCATTTTCATCATTTTCATCTGGCTTCTTTGACTTGACGCCAACAAACTCATCAATCTACATCGACGACGACATTCAGAATTCACAAACAACGCACAAGAAAGAACCTCAACAACACCAACCATTCCCCATCATACAAAATTCCATTCTCTCTCGCTTCCTTCCAAAACTACAATTCTGTTTTTGGAATTTCTGAATGGCCATTAAAATCTCATTAACCTCCTTCTAATCACTTCCATCCAGTTCAACAAAAGTCACTCCTCTTCAATCCAAATGTTTTATATTAAACATAAAATACTTTCAACATTTAACATTCAATCAAATAAACAATTAAAACACTAAATATTAGTAGGTAGTTGTATATGCAGAAAGGGGGTTGTACCCTCTGTACCCTCTGTACCCTCTGCACCCTTTTCAGTATTTAGCATAACCCATGGAATTATAATTTCTATAAAGGATTCAAATATGGGGTTAAATTCTCCATCTGTCTGTCATGATCAGATGAAATGGACAAAATGGACAAAACGAGGCAACGGATGAAAATCCTTTTTCTAAATGAAATGAGGACGATTCCTTCTTTTATCCCATTTCCAAAAAGTTGGTTTTTCAAGGGAAAATGCATATTTGTTTGAATAAAAAATTGATGCTGTCATGCCTAATCAAAGATTTTGTCATGCGGTGATGGTTTGAAAGCGTTGAATGAAATAATAAAAACTGTGAATATCTTTGTATCTCTGCAGGGACTCCAAGGGACTCCAAGGGATTCACAAGGGACTCGAAAGGGACAGAAATCCAGGACTAATTCAGGCACATTTCCCCATAAATGTGAAACTATATCATGGAAATATCCCATTTTTCCTATTTTGTATTTTTTAGATTTTCTTTATATGAATGATAATAATATTCCCCCATTTGGTGAATGCATTCATTTACTCAACCTCTCGTCAATGCTAATCATAATGCAACCAATTTCAATCCAAGAAGTATACATTCACAAGTACCCCTTCAACAGACCCCCTCACACACACAGACTACATTCTATTATAACCATTCTCATCACTTTCCAGGATTATGGAATATCAGACAGAGTCATTCTGATGGCAGGTGAGACATAGAGGCCAGGTGGATCAAATGAAATGCATTGGAATCCATCAAATGAAATGGATTCAAATCCACCTTTGATGTATTCTCCGAATGTGGAAAGAGAGATGGTCTTTACATATCAAAAAATCCTGGTTTATTTTCCATTCCCTTTCGTGTTCTGCCTTTTTTCATGATTTTGTTTATTATGTGAATCTGAACTGGAATGCAGATGCCCTCCAAGTACAACTACACAACTACCCGACTTTTCCTTTCCGGATTATTTTCACTGCATTTATGAATAATTCCAAACTCCTTCCTACCCTTGGCTTCCGTCTTTTGGGAATCTAAACCTCCTGTTTAATCGGTTATTTGGAATATGGAAAAGGCCGTGTGGCATGAAACGGTTCTTCATTCAACGGTTCTTCAAGGGCTCCACCACCACACTAATCTAACCAGAAATTGAGGCAAGAAAGACGGTTTAAAGGAACTTCAACTGGGTTCCACTTTCCAGTGTTTCAAGGAAGCATATGAAGCATATGGTCCACGGGATCAAATAACAACATCCAACAGATGCACAAATCTAACACACACTTTACACAGAAAAACCCCATTTTAAATGAACATTTTAAAAAGAACATTTTCAATCATAATAAATACAGTCAGAAATAAGACTTTTTCTCTTCATTTCATTAAAAGAAAACAACAATAATATTTATAAACGTTTTACATTCTTATTCTATGGAAGAAATCCAATACAGGAAATACTTCTTTTATAAGAAATCAGAAAATGAAATAAAAATGAAATAAAAACTAAACTCCAGACTCCATGTGGTCTTTATTAAAGTCAACGAAGAGTAACTTTTGTATTTTGAATTGTGGGTAATTGTGCCATCAAGTGTCACCATAAGGTCAATCAGAGTAGAAAAGTGGAAAAGTGACAATGAGAGTGAAGAGGGGGAATTCTGTATTTATTGAATGAAATGGAGGATAGTTGGATGATAGTTGTATGAACCCTTGACCTCGTATTGATTAAAGTGAATGGAGGTCATAAGGGTCTTTGATGAGGACAACACAAACAAATCATGGAATGTATTCTATAGAATAAGGTTGACATTTCATATATGTTATTGACTTTTGGATCCATTTCCTGCTGTGTGGATCCATTAGAACCATTTGATTGGATAGAAGATTAAGGGAGTCTGTGGTAGGGAACTTTAATTCCAATTCAACACATTTCATTGGTTCAAATTAAAGACAAGACCAAGACAGTTCTGATCATTCGTCTGAATAACAACATGACCTTTCCATTCTAATCCATTGGAACTACATTCACAATTATCATTTGGTATAAAGGGTCTCCTACCCCTCACCCCCATTCCCCCAATGCCCAATGCCCAATGCCCAATGACAAGGAGCATATGGCTACAAATGGAAGTAATGATCCTGGTCCGTGTCTCAGTGGAAGGACATTTGAAGATTGAAAGGACCCTTGAAAGAGACCCTTGGACCAACTACCTTGACTATACTTTGGATATTCAGAAAGTGTGAACAAAACAACATCCAACAGAGAAACCTTTACAATAAATTAAACATTTTTAATTCTACCCTGACCTACATTATACAGTACAAAACATGTGGAATAAAGGGGCGGACAAGGGACTTTAAGGGCCCCCTCACACTCCAATCAACACAAACCAAGGGACTCTCTTCCTTATGCAAATCTTAACATTTCTCCACCCACTTTCAATTAAAAACATTAAAAATATAAAGAAATAAAAGTTTGTATTTTTGTAAATTGGCTGTTGGAATCTGGTTTATTGGAGTCCCTTCAATTGTAGGGTGTTGGTCCTTGGTCTAATCCGACCCTTGAGCAAATCAGTGTATTGGAACCAGTATGAAAATGAAGGTTAAAGACTTTGGTTGGAATTGAAAAGGCGTGTTGAATTGTTTGAGTATTTTCGGAGCCATTCCTTTTGTATTTTGACTTTTAAACAATTAATCCTAGAGTATAAGGAACCAAGGGACTAAAGGGACCAAGGAACTAAAGGAACTAAAGGGACTAAAGGGACAGTCGGAAGGTTAAAGATTGGAAGGGCTAGTTGGCCCTTGAAGAAATTTGGTCCCAGCGGGGTGCCATTTGAAATTGTCAGTTATGTTCTGAAATTTAAAAAATCAGTTTCTTTTAAGAAGAAATTGTTATCCATTATCCACCCCCTTCTCATTCTGATCCTCCCCTCACTCTTCATCCTTCAATTTAACAACAATTATTATTGAAACTTGTTAGATTTTAACTGAAAGAATAAGAATATTTGAATGTATTTTATTTATATGTGAATGGGAGTTTAGTTTGATTAGCATTGAAAGTGTATCGACTCTTGTTGTGTTGATTCTGTCCATTTCCATCTTCATTTGGTTTCATCAGAATGATATGAACAAACAAAAGGGGATGAAATGTTATAAATATTAGCAGGTAAATGTTAATTAAATACTAGAAACTCTACACAGAATAGAGAACAGAGAATGCAAAGGATAAAGAACAAGTTGTATTGAATATCCAGCACAAGTGGATGGTCATAAAAGTCAACTTTTATTCTAATCTGGAAATGGTAATGGAAATTAAATAACTTTTATGGCAGGCGGACAATCAACTAAACAGGTGAATTGGACTTTTAATTCAACCAAACACTCCTCTATTGCATGCCGCCCTTCTTCATTCTATTCATCCAATAATAAAATCAAATACATTCAACATTCAACATTCATCTACACATTCTACTCTTTTTACATTTGCAAATGTTGAGTTTCTTTGTTTCCAAATGGGCACAATGGACCCTTGGAACATCAAAACAAAATCGTTATTCTTTAGCATCCGTAAAGGTTGGATTAAACAAGGATTTTATGATACGCATAAAAGGAAACGGTGAACTCTGCACACAACAACAAGAATAACAAAACAATCTCAATGCGCAGACGCATTGGATTCAATTAATAAGAAACTCTCGTCAAGGGAAGACCCGTCTTCCAAGAAATCCTCCTTTATTCCCTTTTAATACTCCGTAGGTGCCTTACCTTCCAATCCAAGGGCCCCTTTATGTCTTTTTCTGTGGAATTTGATAAATAAAGGAAGCCCTTGAAAGTCCCCGCAAACAATCAATCATCATTCCAAAGTACAAAGGTCACTCAAAGGCCAATGACCTCCATATCCTACTCTCACTCAAAGGCCCCTTTGACCACTAATCCACACTGTATTCTATTAATAAAGTCCCCTTTGCTAGCAGCCCCATTTCCATTTCGATTAGAAATGAAAAACAAGCGAACCTTTTGTTCACACAAATAAAATGAATTTTAATGAATTTTAGTGAATTTTAGTCATTTGTGTTTGGTTTCTTTGAATTGTGTTGTATTCTGTATTAGTCATTATTGGATAATGTAATGAGTAATGGATGAATATTACTATAATTATTTAGTTGTGTTTTGATGATTGGAGGTGAATGAGATGATAGGAGGTTAAGGAACTTTAATTTTATTAGGTCAATTTGAACAACTCTTTGTTTATTTGATGCCCTTGAGGAATGAAATTGTGACTCATTTCATGTTAATTGAAAGAATAAAAAGAGTCAATTCTTTGTGGAATAAAGAAAGAAACTTTGTATTTTGACTCATCTTAATTCGCAACTGAATTCGTGATATTCATTGCAGATGGCTGTGGATAAGTCAGCGGAAAACCCAAAGGTACAACACAGAAATCATCACTAATCAACCCACGCTATTTTATAATCAAACCAATTCCATCACAAATGACATCATCACATCATCACATTGATCATCACATTGATCATCACATTGATCATCACAGGCGCCAACAACACACTACACAACACACTACACAACACACTACACAACACACTGCAATTGATTCAATGATTCAAGGAAAGAATGTTTTCAACTTACGAGTGATCCCTCCAAGTCGCTCTCGTGTGCTTCCATGTTCTCCGGGTAGCAGGGAACCGGCTCTCGATTTTTCACCCGAATTTTGAAGTCGGTTTCGAAAATCCAAATTAGCCTAATTGAAAATGCACTGGAGACTCCAGGCGTCGGAGGATGTTTGAGTATTTAGTGGGGGTGGAGAGAGTGTCTGTCAACTAGAGTGTGGCTATTGTCATCCCTTGATGAATAAGGAATCCAAGGAATGGTCGCTTGAATATAGTTGAATGTCGCCAAATGTAGGTGGAAATGTAGCTGAATGTCGCCGGGTAGTTGTATTAGTTGTATTATTTGTATCAGTTGTATTGTTTGATGGTTCCACTGTGGATGTCTGATGGTGAATGACTCCGTCCCACGTTCTTGCTCTTCAGTTCGGGGCTTTGGGGATGAAATCCCGTGCGTGTGTTTGGACAAAAGAAGGTCTACTGAATGGGAGATCCCTTCAAGGAACTCTGGAATCAACTAATCACCATCCACCTACAAATGAACAAAAGAACAAAAGAACAAAAGTAATTGGAATCACAATTACAAGTTAACAGAACAACTAAATATGGATATGGATCTTCAGCCCTCGGCTTTTCAACCTCATTCCCTTCCTTTAGATCTGGATCATTTGATCTGTCCGCTTTCAATCACGCCTTTGGTGCATTCTGATTGGACAGAGGGTGGGTCATCCTCCAGCCAGGGAAACACCCTCTCCTAATCAAACCAATCCTCCCTATACCCTAGTTACTCTATTCAATTATGCACCAATTCTTTTATTTCCAAAATAATCTATTCATATCCATTCCAATATGGCAATACAGAGGAGCAGAAGTTGCAAATATTCTCCTAATCAAAAGTAAAACTCCACAAACTATCCACACACATACGAATGGAACCAAAGTACAAAGACAGTTTTACAAAATTATAGAAAATACAATCGAAATTATTATTAAAATTAAAATTAACCGACAGGGATTACACACGGAATCTTGTTTAGTTTACTCTTAATTAACACGTTCACACAGTAGTTTAAAATACACTTTTTCGGCTGGTTCCTTTTCAAAAGTATAGTTGCAAAGGGGTGAGAAGTTCAAGTAGTTTTCAAAGTAGTTTTCACTGTTGGACAATTACAAAATGGCAACGATCTCGCGGACACGATTCTTCCAGCTACCTCCACTCAGTTCTGGCGATTTACTCACGCGCATTTGCTTGGTTCGACCGTATTTCGTAACAACGCTCTGGAATTTAGAAGAAACTAATAAAATCAATTATCTTGTCATTAAATAAAAGTAATTTCATAACTTACGGCAAACTGCTTGGTGAAGGCGTTTGAGTTCTGCTCGTCGTAAGCTTTGCTGAGAGTAGTTGCAAGTAATTTGATTGTTGACTTCAAGTCTGCAAGGGAGTATCGGCTACAGTGGACGACCGTTGGTGTCCAAGCTCTCGTAATTGACACGATACCTTTCACCCTGTTATAATTAAATATAAAGTCATAAGTCAACATTCATAATAAAGTTTACATAAGAATTCTTACAATACTGCAAGGGCGAGAGCGGATGCAGCTATCTTGGACGGATAAATGGAACAAAAGTTCATGTCCAAGAGCGACAACTCCATGATAAACTTTGCAAGAATGTAAATGGAAAGATCGGCCTGGAACAGAAATATTAAAATAAATTTAAGCATAAATTAATTGTGGTGTTGTTTACATAAACACAATGTCTCACATTCATTGCTTTTGCAAATCGACGAAGAAAAGGGACTGGAATTGGAGCGGACAAATCAAATTTCAAAGTCCGGAGCATTCGCCGTTCCATGAGGCGGATATCTTCAGGCATGAAAGCATTATCACTAACGGATGCAAAATCGCAAATGGCTGGGACGGCCACTTCCTCAAACTTGACTGCGATGTAGACGGCTGTCACTCCAACCAACTGCAGCTGAGTTCTAGAAATCGTCGAATCGAGCTGAAAGATAAAGAGAAATGAGCACACTCTACTTTTTGGTATAAATTAATTATAAATATTCTTCTTTACCTCCAGATAGCGATCGAGGTTTTTGATTGCCATGTACAGAGTTTCTTGGGCCATTCCAAACTGGGTATGAACTTCCACAAGCCAGTCCAAGAGAACACCACGCATTTTGGAATTGACAATACGATCCCGCAAGTAATTCTCCTTGATGACATACTTTTTCTGCAATAAAAATAAAACAATTAGAAAAGCTCAATGAATTTATGGTTGATTATTTAGTTGGATGGAATGAGACATACTTCCAAATGGAACAAATACTTATCAATGTCCTTTGCATACTCTGCCAGCATGTATTCTCCCTTATCAGATGCATCAATGTCTTCTATTTCCAGTTGCTGGGCAGAGAAAGCATTAGACAACAAATCAATTTGCGTTTCTCCCACACCCGGTTTCACGACTCCATTTGGGGCTCCAGTCTTTGTGGGCACAACGACAACTGGTACTTGAACTTTGGAATCCACGAAACCTTCCTGCACACGAACCATTTTAGCTTCACCAACTCCAGGTTTTCGCTCACGAACAAGTGTTGATTGACTTCTGTAAATCATACAATATAAAATGAACTAAAACAAAGTTTTAAACGAACCAAACTAGAAATGACGAGTACCTGGTAGCTGGCCTGCTCTTGTAGATCTTATGTCCAAAGGCATTTCTTGGAGATCCTGTCACAGCTGAATTTGATCGTCCCACTTTAACGACTTTGGGATGAGCAGTAGGTCCAGGAACTTGATGTCCAGCATTTGTGGCAGCAGTGGCTACAGTTTTTCCAGGAGCGATGCATTTTTCTGCTGCTGTTCCTTTGGCTGGGACTCCTCCATCGGGATAACCCTTTTTGGCGAGACGATTCCCAATGTCACCGAGGGCATTACGTGTTCTTACCACAATGCCCTTGCCGGGTTCGGCAAGCCCGTGCTTGCCAGCCATTTGTGTATTTTGATTAACAGCTGGGTTCTGCATAGGGGTGTTAAACAAGTCATCAGTGGCATTTATCTCATGCCAAGGAACAAGTGACAAGAGGACGGTAGTTAAACTAAAAGCTAAGACCCTTAGCTAATAGACAAGGACAAACAAAACAAGGAGGACAAGAACAAAGGCTGGCAAACATGACATTGATAACATGAAGATGTGAAATGGAAAGTTGCACTTACCACTGCTGTTTTTGCAACAACTAACGATGGTTGTGAAGTGGTGGATGTTGGCTTATGAGTCCAGAATGCCATTTCCGTTGCCCTTCCTTCTGGTTAACGAATGTTTATGAGTAATGAAGGGTAGTTGTGGTGGATGCTGAGTGATTCCTGTGATCCAGTTTGAAATAACTGATTGAATACAATAATTAATGGTTGATTGATGGTTTAATTGATTAGCTGAATGCTGAATTGCTCACCTGTTTCCTTTTCTGGATGAAGACGAGGAATGAGTGGATTTGTGGATTCTGTCTTCCAAATGTTCAGAATTAGTTTGACAAAAAGTTTGAATTTGTTGGTGTGGAGATGCTGATTGGTTTGGTTGGAAAAGGCGGTTTCCATCCTCCCTTCCCATTGGCCAAAATCACAGTTGTCCGTTGGGAAATTCCCGCTGGAGGATCACAGAGAAACAAAACAATCCCACCTGACAGGAAGCAGGAAAGGCGCCAATTTCAGACTATTCATTTCATCCGAAATCCATCCAAAGGTTACAACACAACCACCACAACACAACCATTGCTGGACAAACTCATTTCACAATAATAAAATTGCTCAAAATTACCCTACATTTTAACCCACCTAAAAAAACCGTCGTTTTCTTCAAATAGAAAATGAATAAATATTTCAGCTCAACACTCAATTCAGTCGGCTAAATACAAATTACATTTACTTTTTAAACTTTTTTACTTTAGAATTCCAACAGTTTATGTACCATTATATTATGGAAATAAATTAATTGAAAAGAAGACATTTTTACCAAGTTGTGGGATCGAATGAAACTTTGATTACAAGTATGATTGTTATTAGAAAAAATAAAATAAATAAATTATTTGATTTACTTACATGTTACAAACATTTCATGCATTGGTTCTTTAAAATGTACATAACGGCAGAATACTCAATGTCAATTTTACTATTATATTGGCCGTAAGATGTAATATTAAGGAGTTATGCCAATGAAGTTTAGAAATGGTTACACCTGGAAGAGATATGGAGAGAAGACGAAGAAAGAGAAATGAGAAATAAAGGAACTGTGACTTCTGCCCATGTCTGTGTCAGAGGGAGAGAGGGATGAGAGAAATTGCATCCCATAAATCAGGAACTTTTTCATTTCATTGGATTTGGTTCATTTTTGTTTAATTTATTTTGGATGAAATGTAAACAAAGAAAGAAGAATAAGGATAATAAGAATAATAATTGGCTGTAATTAGTTTCCTTTGTGAGGCTGTCCAACAAGTGTAACCTTCCAGGTGACTATTATAAACCATACATTACATTACAAGTCCATCGTTTAATAAATTACAATAATTAACAGGTAACCTGGTCACCTGGTATTTTCTGGACACTAAACAATGGTTGACTCTGTTTTACTGGAGGAAATGACATCATGTGGTGCTACGGAAGTAGGAGACTCTACAAGTGGGCGTTCTTCCGTCTGAGTCCTTTGGAAACTCCATCTTCGCTTAGTCTCCTTTGATGGACGTCGCATATAAGGTGCGGCCCTTGAAAAACTTTCATCCTCTTGCAAAGAAGCTGCAGCAGAACATTTACTTTGCAATCCGCTTCCTTTTGTACGCACACTTGACTTTGGTTGCAGAGTGGAAACCCTAATGAACATTACATAACATAATAATGAGCAAGTGTAAAGGGCAAGGGGTAAAAGTAAGATAGAGTTGAATAACTTACGCAGCGCGTAGTTGCATGAGTAGATCCGTGAACACTTTATACTCTTCTTCGTTGAATGGTTTTGGATTGAAACGAGCTGCTTCGTAGAGATCACAAAACTGATGGATGATTCTTGGGTCAACTTGGCCAATACAGACGGACATCAGGTAGGATCGAACACTTTCGAATGATTGTCTCTTACCCAGTTTTCGGAGGATCATACTTTGCTCTATTAACAATTTTTAAAATAATTAGATTAATCGTCCTTAAGAGCTGAGGGTTGAGTGCCGTTTGTTACCCAGTCCCTTGGAGTCATCCATTGCCCTCATTCGGAAGTAGTGGCATGGCTTTGGACTCCCAACCTCATTAACTTCCGTTCCTTCCTCATCTCGAAGCATTTTTGGCTCATAAGTAATTTTTGGCAATGCGTCAATTCTTCTCAATATCTCCTTCCTCAGGGCCTATAAAAATAAAATGTAAAGAAAGGTTTCAGTTCCGAGAAAACCCACATAAAGTAATGGATTTATAAACATTGAAATCACAAACCATATTTAGTCTACATTCATCAAAATCACCAGGTACTTTAAAGTTAACTTTATTAAAGTACTCTGTTGTTAAAGTGCCAATCTTATTAGCTTAACATTAAAGTTAAGAATTGTATCGTTTGAGAGATTGATCGACCCTCGTGCGGAGTTTATGTAAAATAGATAATTGAAATTCCGACAATCTTTGATCTGTCTTACTTTTTAAGTAATTTTTGGCAATGCGTCAATTCTTCTCAATATCTCCTTCCTCAGGGCCTATAAAAATAAAATGTAAAGAAAGGTTTCAGTTCCGAGAAAACCCATAAAGTAATGGATTTATAAACATTGAAATCACAAACCCTATTTAGTCTACATTCATCAAAACCACCAGGTACTTTAAGTTAACTTTTCTGTTGTTGAAGTGCCAATCTTATTAGCTTAACATTACAGTTAAGAATTGTATCGTTTGAGAGATTGATCGACCCTCGTGCGGAGTTTATGTAAAATAGATAATTGAAATTCCGACAATCTTTGATCTGTCTTACTTTATTTGCATCAGCTCCAAAGGGAGCATGAGGACCACGATGCGACCTCAGTGCGAACCGCATAATTTGTCTCTTGGCAAATATGAAGAGGAGGAGACATGTTATGAATCCACCGGCAATTATGATAATAATTGTAACCACTGACAGTTGCTGAGCGATTCTCGTCAACCAGTGCCCATTTTGTGGTTCTTCTGTCATTGCCATCAGCATCCTCCCCAGAGTTCAGTTGTACAAAATCTAAAGAAAAAACACGTTTAATTTAGTTAATATAATTGATTATGTTCATGTACAGTAATGAAGGGTTTGTTGGACCGGTGAGGGGTTCTCCCGAAATTGATTAATCTAAATTCAAATCCCTTTCTTTGTTTTATTTTAGGAAATGGAGGCGAGCAACGTGAGCGTGTTTCTGTGCAAGGATCAAAAGCGTTTCAACGTGTTAGTCGCAGCTCCAATGACAGCAGAAGAGATAATTGTCAGTGTCGCCAAGTACCTCGACTTCCGTCCCATTAGCCTTCACTTATTCTCACTCCGACTGGTCCAGAAAGATAAAGAATGGAAGACATGGCTACCTCTCAACTACACTTTCAGAACGAACCAAAGTTACCAAACTGAGTTTCGTATGAGATTCAAACTCCTCTCTCTCACTAGTCTGAGTCGACTGGATGAAAATGCATTTGATTATGTCTTTCATCAAATCCGTCATGATCTCCTCCATGGGGGAATTCCTGATCTATGTTTGGATAAATACAAACCACAAGTCCTGGGACTCTGTGCAACGGACATGATTCGAGTCATTCTGGAAGAAAAGAAAAGTCGTGAGGAGGTTCTGGAGAACTACCAACAGTATGTCCCCAAGAGTATTTACAAGCAACATTTTCTCTTCCTCAAGAAGAAGCTCCACCAGAACATTAACAAGTTCCTTCCACCAAATGCATCTTACGACAACCTGAGTGTGAGATATGTAAAGGAGCAGTACGTGAGCCATGCTGAAGGGATTTGTCCAAAGTATCTGACTGAACAGTTTACCGCCATGGCTTTCAAAGAGGACGAGTATCCAACAACCATCCAAGTGGACCCCTTCAACAAGGAAGCTCCAGGCATATCCATGACTTACGCTGGCAAACAAAATGTAATCTTCCCTTCCTTTTAATTTATTATTATTAATTACATTCAATTTAATTTTATAGTGGGAGCATTTGTGTACTATTGAGGAGTTGGTTTTCATTTCCATGAGGGAAGACTGCACTGTGGAAATCTCCAGGAAGAACGGAATCCCAATTCGTTTCAAGTTTAAATTATTGGATGACGCCAATTCTTACGTTGCCGTTTTGGATGGGTACTACCGCCTCACTGAGAAATGGACCTTCAACCTATGTAAAGAAATCTACACCCCGTCACTAACAAAACTAAAAAGTCTCAAATGTCACGGACCAATTGGGTAAAAACAAATCAAATCAAATACAGATTGTATTGATTAATTCAAATTAAACTCTAATTAAACTCTACTCATTCCAATTGGGTTTTTAGACTTAAATTTGCACATCAGAAGCTATCTACTTATCCAAGTGCAAAGAAAGGATGGTTCATCTTGCGTCAAAGTTCAGTACATTTAGATGAATACGTAGTCGATTACATCACAGAAATCAAGTAAAGATAAAGAAATCCTGAATTTAACATGAAATTGATCAATTCTTGAAATCCCGTTTTCAGAAGCAGACCACAATCTCGGGAAATCAAAATGGTGGAGAATAGAAAGTTGCAATTAGAATTGGATGAATCTCGATCTTTTAACACCGTTGGAGAACTCGTATCTCATCATCTTGCCAATCAGACTCGTGAATTTTACATTAAAGAATGTCTGCCACCTTCGGAATATGGTAAGCATTAACCAAGAATTTCATCTAAACTCCTCAATCCAATCTAAATAATCCTTCTCCCTTGTATAGATCGTTCACCACTTTTGCTCTGCCGCCCACCGCTTGGAATGCATGAGACTTACAAAGTTGCTTCCAAAGTGGACACTCTTGGCTTGTCACCACAAGTCATCACTCCACGAGCACTCCTCATCTACAGGGGAAAAAAGTTTGAGTTTGATGGGAAATTGTGTAAGGTGATCCAAGCCATGTGGAAGCAGAGCAACGGTTCCAATGTAAACGTTGCAATCAAATTACTCAAAAGGGAACATAAGGAAATGCACGTAAAAGTGAGTGGTTTAGATTTATAACATGAAAAGGAGTTGTAAACTTTATTCTCTTCTTTTAAGGATCTTCTTGAAGTAGCGAGTCAATGCGTCCTTTGGCAGTGTGAGTCATTGGTGGCCTTACGGGGAGTTGTGCTGGGTAATCCTCAAGCACTTGTTCTTGAGTGGATGCCATATTGGACCTCTGGACAAGTATTTACAAGTACATTCCCTTCATGTCAAAACACCTGAACTCATTGAAGCTGCAAGTCACATTGCAAAGGCTCTCTGGTTCCTTGTAAGTTCTTAAATATGAACCATATATGAATCATATGGGATTCATTGATTCCATTGGGTAAAATATTAGTATGTATCTGTAGGAGGATCACGGGATTGTGCATGGGAATATTCGTTGCCACAATGTCCTTGTTCATGAGCACAACGATAATGGACTCGTCGTAAAACTAGCAGACCCAAGTGTAACAGAAACTTCCCCTCAAGAGTAAGTAAATTAGTAAATTAGTAAATTAGTAAATTAGATTAAATGAATAATCAAAACTTGGTAACTTGTATATTAGACTACAAATACTTAAATATGAAAATGTTTTTTTTACTCAGTATACATTGGATTCCACCTGAATTCTTTGAAATTCCTGGTCTCTCTAAAAAGTTTGTGACTGCGGATGTATGGGCGGTTGGAACAACGTTATGGGAAGTGTTTTCTTACGGTCAAAAACCACCAAGTGACATTTCGGAAGGAGTCTACAAATCGGTAATCTATAAATAACTCCAAATTAATTAAAGTTGAGTGATTGAACTGGAGTTTATTTTAATAGAAATATCTCAGTGGGTGGCGCCTTCCACAGCCTGAGAAATGCCCTACTGCAATCCTGAGAATTATTTCTGAATGCTGGTCTCCAGCTCCGGATACAAGGAAACAACCACAAGCGATTGTTCGTGATATTCACCAAATCCTATATCAGCGTTAGTAAA
>VNWY01000433.1:0-44261 GCA_009869845.1 Pseudachorutes palmiensis | reverse complement strand
AAAAGTACCCACATTATGAAAGCACAATTGTCAAAAAGGTAAGGGAACGAGTGACGAGTTGAGCATGACATTTTTCAGAAGGGTGAGGTAACTTTGTTCATTTTACAGGTGGTACATCCGTCCTACAACTTTTTCACTTACGAAAATGACCTCGCACTATTAAAACTTGACCTACCAGACTTAAAATACTTGTAATTTACTCACCTGTTGTTGGACGGCAATGGTGTTGGTAATGCTGGGTTGAGGACTTCCTTCCTCCGTCTTCTCTTCCATTATTATACCCCTGCAATCAACAGAAAAATAAAAAGTTTTAGAAAATGATTGATAATTGCTGTTTTTGCTCTTTTTGATCAACTTACCCTGAGCAATCCAAAATACTGGACTGATGAAGATATGGACGATAATTGTGGCCCTTCGCTGAAGCTCCACTTGCTCAATTACGGATATGAACCGGGTATCCCTTGCTTCCGGAAAGATATTCTGACCAAGGAGGACTTCCACCAGGCAAGTTGACCACACTGAAAAGAAAAACATTCACAAATACTAAATTACTGTTGTCTTCCGTGACTGACAACTCATCATGCTCAGCTTTTTACTCTAAATCTTTATCAATTAGTATGTCATGTCAATGTCTTCTTCTTTGTCCGGGACAGCGGGCAGTGTTTCACATTTTCAGAGAAGGACGTGCTTTAGCTAAATAAGTATGACCTTACCTTACAGTCACCCTGACCTTAATTTACCTTAGTTGCCCACTGGAGCTGGAGATAAAACAAATCAACCCGAATGGAATGAGGATAGGACGTGGAGTGAAATGGCCAATTTCTAAAAATGGCGTCGACTGGGATGGCATGGCAAGCAGACCAGGAGGAGGTGAGGAGGTGAGGAGGCGGAAAAGGGACGTTGGGTGTTTACCACCCAACAGTCAAACAGTCTGGGGAAATCCTGACTCAAATGGAACTCTTTGTGGAACATTTTTTTTATTTATTTAACTTTGAAAAACGCTTTTGAATTGTGCTTTGTTTGTGCATTTCCAAATAATTCCCACAATAGTGATCTTACATTATTAGGAAAATGTTAATTAATTTGAGACTCATAATTTTTTTTAGCTAATTACAATTTTCTAGTTTTACTAACATCAATTCTTTCAGTTTTCTTTTAAAGACAGGATAAGATTCTATTTTTTAAAATTCTTCTGGTAGGTTATTCTTTGAAACAATTGCATTAAAATGAAACTTACTAGAACTCATATTACCTGTAAAATTCTAACTTGTTAAAATATATATATATATATTGTAAAATACAATCATTAGTAATCTAGTTCATTGTAATTCAGTCACTGATGTCACTACTTATTCGCATTCAACATGGAAATGTAATAATATAGAAAACTTCTGTATGACGTGCCATTTTCGAAAGGTTTTTTTAATTAAAAGGTTAATTTATTGAGTATTTTTATTTTAAAAATCAAAATTTTTGTTATCGTCATGGATTTTTCTTATACGCACCGGTTTAATTGGGCATTTCCTCTGACTGCCCAAAAGCCGAGTGCAAGTTCTAGGGGGAAGAACAGAGTAAGGGGCCCAGCAGGGAGAGGGGGTGGTGATGGGAGTGGAACAGGGAGCAGTCCCAGGGCAGTCCCTCAGTTTTCCGTGCCGAAGGGCATGCACCCTTGAAGGGCCTTCGTACCCTGCCACGTTGCCAGAGTTCGCCAGTAATTAATCAAACATTTGGAAAATCAGCGAAATTCCCAAATAAAGGCTGACGTTTCCCTCTTCTTATTTTCCAGAACCACCAGCTGATTTGCATAGTAACACCGTTCCAGTAGCAGGTAAATCCACAGTGGTCATTACGGTTTTGTGGTTCTCCTAATCGAAAAATGATTTGCCTCCAACAGGTTTTGGTTAAGGTCATCCGGGCTCTCATTCAGGTCACAGTCACTCATATCCAGCCACACGAAAGACAGCAGTTAGAAACAGAGGCATAGAAAGGTAAACACTTTTCGCCATTTGGATTTTATTTATTTTGTTTTTAACATTAGTACAGTTGACAGAAGTTCGATAATTTGGATGTGGATCTGTGTTCAATGGAACGGTTCTAACGTCTACCTTGTAATTTGATGTCTTTTAGGGGTAACCATGGAGGTCAGTCGTGAGGTCAACAGGGACGACTATGAGTATGAGCATGAGGATGAACATGAAGGCTCCCCGGCTTCTCCTACACAGCACTTGTCCACTGAAACAGACCAGGAGTCAGCAGGTCAACATCATCAGAACATCATCCCGACTCCAAAGGAGGTCAAGATACTGGAGACTGCAGATGATATTCAGGATAGAAGAACACAGAGCGACTCTGTCAAATTCATCCTGATCATAGCCATCAAATCCGACAAGCACGAAGAAATGGTTGGAAATTGGGAAATGCTTGTGGACGACAGCTACTCGTACTCACTTCATCGCTTCTTGGCTGAATTCAGGGATTTGATTTCCTGGATCAATGATACGAAGAGCATCATTTCAGCTGATGAGCTAGCGAAGGATGTTGCTGGCGCTGAGGCTTTATTGGAACGACATCAAGAGCACAAAGGAGAAATCGATGCTCGAGAAGATTCCTTCAAATTGATTTCCGACGCTGGGAAGCAACTTGTAGAGAAGAGGCACTTTGCAGCCAGTGATGTTGGCGACAAACTGTCGTACTTGGAAGAGGAGAAACGTGGACTCTTGAGTTTATGGGAAGATCGTCGTATTCTCTACGAACAGTGCATGGATCTTCAGTTGTTCTATCGGGACACCGAACAAGCGGATACTTGGATGGCAAAGCAGGAAGTATGGCCAATTTTCCATAAGTTTATTAATCCAAATTATTGCTATATTTCTTTTGGTTTCTGTTTAGGCTTTTCTGGAAAACCAGGATTTGGGAGACTCTTTGGACTCTGTGGAAGCTTTGATAAAAAAGCACGAAGACTTTGAAAAGTCACTGGCTGCTCAGGAAGAGAAGATCAAAGCCCTGGATGAGTTTGCATCAAAATTGATCGAAGGTCAACACTATGCTGCTGAGGACGTGAGTCAGAGACGAGCGCTTCTTCTCCAGCGTCGAAACGCCTTACTGGAGAAGAGCGGCCGACGACGTGCCACTTTGGACGCAGCTTTCAAGCTCATGCAATTCGAACGAGACTGCGACGAAACAAAGAACTGGATTCGTGGTAAATTGAAGTTTGCCAACGACGATTCATACTTGGTATGTAAAAGTTCTTGAGAAATTGATAGACGAAAATTTAATTGCATTTTCATTTGGTTATTGTTTTTCAGGATCCAACCAACTTGAACGGCAAAGTTCAAAAGCACGCCAATTTCCAGAAGGAATTGTCAGCGAACAAATCTCGAATTGATGAGATCATCCATTCTGGGAAGCACTTGATCGAGTCCAGTCACTACGGTGCAGGTGAGCTCAGAGTTTCCAAGCTAAATCACTGAGCAGGATGGTATGGGTTAATGAATCATAAAATTGTACAGACCGTGTCGAGTCTCGACTGGAAGAAATTGTCACACTCTGGGAGCAGCTCGTTGAGGCAGCCGACAAAAAGGAATCTCGTCTGGCTGAAGCATCGCAACAGCAGCAGTTTAACCGAACGGTTGAAGACATTGAGCTTTGGTTGAGTGAAGTGGAATTGAGTCTCAACAGCGAGGACTACGGGAAGGATTTGACTTCTGTTCAAAACCTCCAGAAGAAACATGGACTCCTGGAGTCTGATGTTGCCGGACATCAGGAACGAGTTGAGTCAGTCCATGAGACTGCTCTTGAGTTTGTGGACAAAGGACACTTTGACGGGGACACTATCAAGCGGAAGGCAGACAGTGTAGAACGAAGATATGCGGGTCTCCAAAGTCCCATTGAGGGAAGACGACGAAAATTGAGCGACAGCCTTCGAGTTCAACAACTTTTCCGGGATATTGAGGATGAGGAAGCTTGGATTCGTGAGAAGGAGCCAATCGCTGCAAGCAACAACAGGGGCCGAGATTTGATTGGAGTCCAAAATCTCATCAAGGTAGATTAATTAGGATATTATTAATATTTTTCACTTTTCAATTTGACAATTCGTTTTTTTGCAGAAACATCAAGCCGTTTCCTCTGAAATTGCCAACCACGAACCAAGGTTGACGTCTGTGTGTGAAAGTGGAAGTTCATTGGGACAACCTGGGTTCTTCCTCGCAGACGATGTGAATGGGCGTGTCAACAAGCTCCAGAATCACTGGACAGCTCTCAAGGACAAGGCAGACAAGAGGAAGCGAGATTTGGACGATGCTTTATTGGTAAACAAAAATTGCGAAATGTGATCTTGTTATGATATTAGTATTAACTTCTGAATTCTAAAATGAATCCTGTGACTTTTAGGCGCATCAATACTTTGCTGATGCAAATGAAGCAGAGTCGTGGATGAAAGAGAAGGAGCCACTCGTTCTCTCTACGGAATACGGCAAGGATGAGGACTCGAGTGAAGCACTTCTGAAAAAGAATGAGGCTCTCATGTCAGATTTGGAGGTAAACAATCAATTACAATCAAATTCCGGAGTGAAGATGGCATTGAATAGCACACTTCAAAAGTAATTATTTTTGTGTCAACTAGGCATTCAAGTCAACCATTGAAGGACTGCGGGAGCAGGCTGAAGCTTGTCGCCAAGCTCCACAAGGAGACTTTGGAGGGAAGGAAGCTGTCATGGCCCTGTACGACTACACAGAAAAAAGTCCACGTGAAGTGAGCATGAAGAAAGGAGATGTCCTTACTCTCCTTAACTCAAACAACAAGGTTAGGCTTGCAAAAATAATCTCGGCATTTTTTCCTCAATCTGGAAATTCATATTTGGTATGTTTCGGTTGTTTAGGATTGGTGGAAGGTTGAGGTCAATGACCGTCAAGGATTCGTTCCCGCTGCCTATGTCAAGAGAATCGATGCTGGTCTTTCAGCTTCTCAGCAAAACCTGGCAGACAAATCCAGCATTTCTGCCCGACAGAATCAAATTGAGTCCCAATACACTCAGCTCCTCAATCTTGGACGAGTGAGACAAGACAAATTGAACGAGGCTTGCAAGGCATACGTTCTTGTTCGAGAAGCTGCCGAACTTTCCACGTGGATCAAAGAGAAGGAGCAGTACGCTCAAGTTCAGGTAAAGTTTTGAATATTTTCATCGAACATTAATTATTATACATTTAACAATGTGTAATTCCGTGTTTACAGGTGGCTGAAGTCAGCCCTGGAGCTGATTTGGAACAGGTTGAAGTGATGCAAAAGAAGTTTGACGACTTCCAATCTGATTTGAAAGCGAATGAAGTACGTCTTGCGGAAATGAATGTCATCGCCATGCAGTTGATGAGCCTGGGACAAACAGAAGCTGCGGTCAAGATTCAGACGCAATTGGAAGACTTGAATCAAAAGTGGAGCTCACTCCAGCAAACGACGCAAGAAAAAGCTGACAAATTGGGAAATGCTCATCAAGTCCAGCGTTTCCATCGGTAAACTCGCTATCCATTCATTTGTGAAGAAAACCTTCCTCATCTATGTTGTTTTGAATTAGAATTAAAAGAATTGTTTTTAATTTTTTGACAGGGATGTTGACGAGACAAAAGATTGGATTGCCGAGAAGGACGAAGCACTTTCCAAAGATGATCTTGGCAAAGATCTTCGTACTGTTCAAGCTCTTCAGCGGAAGCACGAGGGACTGGAAAGAGATTTGGCCGCTCTTGGTGACAAGATTCGCCAACTTGACGAAACTGCAACGAAATTGATGCAAACTCATCCTGAGTCTGGAGAAACGATTTACTCTAAGCAGAGAGAAATCAACACGGAATGGACGCAACTTCAAACCAAGGCCACGAGCCGGAAAGAAAAGCTTTTGGATTCTTACGATCTTCAGCGCTTCCTCAGTGACTATCGGTATGAATTAATTAATTATTGTTGAAATGGTTTTGATAAACTAAACTCATTGGGTATTGTAGGGATTTGATGGGCTGGATCAACTCCATCATGGCCCTTGTCTCATCCGATGAGTTGGCTACTGATGTGACTGGAGCAGAAGCTCTGCTCGAACGGCATCAAGAGCACAGGACGGAAATGGATGCCCGTGCTGGAACTTTTCAAGCCTTTGAAATGTTTGGAAAACAACTTCTGGAATCTCAGCACTATGCTAGTGTTGAAATTGGTGAGAAATTGGAATCCATGTCGGAAGCACGTCAGGAACTGGAGAAGCAATGGATTGCACGAAGGATGCAGCTGGATCAGTGTCTTGAACTCCAACTCTTCTACAGAGATTGCGAACAAGCGGAGAACTGGATGGGAAGCCGGTTAGTAAAAGTTAATGAATAGCAAGGTAACATCATTGATATCAAAGTTGTAAGTATGGTATCATTTTGCAGGGAAGCGTTTTTGCAAGAGGAAAAGGATAATGCGGACAATGTTGGAAGCCTTGATCAAGAAACACGAGGACTTTGACAAGGCTATCAATGGGCAAGAAGAGAAAATGGCCCAATTGGCTGCATTTGCTGATCAACTCGTCACTGGAGATCACTACGCATCACCCAAAATTGACAAGAAGAAGGATCAAGTACTCCAACGCTGGGAGAAATTGAAGGAAGCTCTGATTGAGAAGAGATCCAAACTTGGAGAATCCCAAACCCTTCAACAGTTTTCACGAGATGCTGACGAGATTGAAAACTGGATCGGAGAGAAGCTTCAATTTGCCACTGAGGAATCATACAAGGATCCTGCTAACATTCAATCCAAGCACCAAAAGCACCAGGCTTTCGAAGCCGAGTTGGCTGCCAATGCGGATCGGTAAATCAGTTTGAATACTGTTTTTTTTTTACTTATTATTTCCAGCGCTGACTTTGACTTTTTGTTTGAATTTCAGAATTCAGGCAGTATTGGCCATGGGCCATAATTTGATTGAGAAGCGACAGTGCGGTGGGAGTGAAGATGCAGTTGAGAATCGACTCGACTCCATTGCTCAACAATGGGAAACACTCACGCAAAAGACGAGTGAAAAGAGCATGAAATTGAAGGAAGCAAACAAGCAGAGGACTTATATTGCCGCTGTAAAGGACCTGGACTTTTGGCTGGGTGAAGTGGAGAGTCTGTTGACGTCAGAAGACGCTGGAAAAGATTTGGCATCGGTTCAAAACTTGATGAAGAAGCAGCAGCTCGTGGAAGCAGATATCAACGCTCATGAGGACAGAATCAAAGGTCTGTTTCGGCATATTTAAATTGGAAATGTGTTGTAAACGTGTTCTGTTTCTGTAGATATGAATTCTCAGGCTGACAGTTTGATTGAATCGGAGCAATTTGACGCTGCTGCAATTCACGAGAAGCGACAGACCATCAACTCTCGTTTCGAGCGTGTGAAGAACCTTGGAGCTCATCGTCAATCTCGATTGAATGAGGCTTACACCCTTCATCAATTCTTCCGGGATATTGCAGACCAAGAGTCTTGGATCAAGGAGAAGAAGCTCCTCGTGGGATCCGCTGATTATGGGCGTGATCTCACTGGCGTGCAAAACTTGAAGAAGAAGCACAAGCGATTGGAAGCTGAACTTGCTTCCCATGAACCAGCTATCCAGGCAGTTCAGGACGCAGGCCAGAAACTAATGGACGTTGCAAATATCGGTGTCCCTGAAATCGAGCAACGACTCAAAGCTCTGAACCAAGCATGGGGAGAGCTCAAGCAAATGAGCGGAAGTCGAGGAGAGAAACTCAATCAGAGTTTGACTTACCAACAGTTCTTGGCCAAGGTTGAAGAAGAGGAGGCCTGGATTAGTGAGAAGCAACAACTTCTTGTTGTGGATGACTTGGGAGACTCCATGGCTGCTGTGCAGGTGAGTAAATGAGATTGGGGTTGTCACTTTGACTTATGCTATATAACTACTTATGGTTTATTCAGGGTCTACTCAAGAAACACGATGCATTTGAAACTGACCTTCTCGTACACCGTGAGAACTGCGCTGAAATTACTCAGGCCGGGAATGAATTGATCAACCAAGATAACCACCACAAGGATGCCATCGCCCAGCGTTGCAAACAACTCCAATCCAAGATTGAGAATTTGGCACAACTGGCCCAGAAGCGGAAACTCGGGCTCTTGGACAATTCTGCTTATCTTCAGTTTATGTGGAAGGCTGACGTATGTTTTCTATTTTCATCTTGTTTGTACAAATGTTTATCGGAAGTGGCTTCTAAAACTTGAAAGTTGGATGAACTTGAAGCTAAACTTTTTTTTTGGACTGCAGGTCGTTGAGTCCTGGATTGCTGACAAGGAAGCTCATGTTCGGAGCGAGGAATTTGGACGAGATTTGTCTACAGTTCAAACTCTGTTGACAAAGCAAGATACGTTTGATGCTGGATTGGCTGCATTTGAGCAAGAAGGGATCACGAACATTCGGATTCTGAAGGATCAGTTGACTTCTTCCCAACACTTCCAGAGTCAACACATCCAAAAGAGATACGAGGATGTGTCCAAGCGTTGGAATGATTTGCTAGCTTCATCCGAGGGGAGGAAGAGTCGTCTCCTCCATTTGCAAGAACAGTTTAGACAAATTGAAGAGTTGTACTTGACTTTTGCAAAGAAGGCAAGCGCATTCAACTCATGGTTTGAAAACGCTGAGGAGGACTTGACAGATCCGGTTCGCTGTAACTCCATCGAAGAAATCAGGTAAGACTAGATTAGATGTAATTAAACTGAGTAGGTACATTATGATCCCTCTGTAAAATATGGTCTTATCATTAGAGCGTTGCGTGAAGCCCATGCCCAATTTCAGTCTTCTTTGACAACTGCGGAATCTGACTTCCAAGCACTTGGAGCCTTGGACAAGCAAATCAAATCCTTCAACGTGGGACCCAACCCATACACTTGGTTCACCATGGAGGCTCTTGAGGTAAACGAGTCCTTCATTCATCCTTCATCATAATTGGCCAAATAGGATTTATCGGGAGATGTAAAGCATAATTTCTGAATTGTCTACCCAGGACACTTGGAAGAACTTGCAAAAGATCATCAAGGAACGCGACGTCGATTTGGCCAAGGAACTCCATCGCCAAGAGGAAAATGACAAGCTGCGAAAGGACTTTGCAAGAATTGCAAATGCGTTCCACCAATGGCTGACGGAGACACGGTAAGAACTGTGCAAAGTTGAAAAGAATTTGTTTGCCTAAACTCCAACTCTACTTTTCAGGTCATCCATGATGGAGGGCTCTGGAACATTGGAGCAGCAGCTTGAAGCGACGAAGCGCAAAGCAGCTGAGGTTCGTGCCAGACGTTCTGACTTGAAGAAGATTGAGGACCTTGGAGCCATTTTGGAAGAACATTTGATTTTGGACAACCGCTACACGGAGCATTCGACTGTAGGATTGGCGCAGGCTTGGGATCAACTGGATCAGCTTGGGATGAGGATGCAGCACAATTTGGAGCAGCAGATCCAAGCCAGGATACCAATCGGGCGTGTCTGAGGATGCACTCAAGGAGTTCTCAATGATGTTCAAGTATGAAATTATCATTACTTTTATTAGTTTCAATCAACTGGCTCAGTTCTCTTAATTGGATTTTTCTGTTTCCAGGCACTTTGACAAGGACAAGTCTGGCCGTTTGAATCAACAAGAGTTCAAGTCTTGCCTTCGAGCCTTGGGTTATGACCTCCCAATGGTGGAAGAAGGGCAGCCTGATCCTGAATTCGAAGCAATTCTTGGTATGCTCATGAGATTATAGGTCTAATGAACAATTCCTTATACGTTTGGATTTATTTTGTAGATTCCGTGGATCCGAATCGTGACGGTCACGTGTCACTCCAGGAGTACATGGCGTTTATGATCAGCAAGGAAACTGAGAATGTGCAGAGTTCTGAAGAGATCGAGAATGCGTTCAGGGCAATAACTTCTGGGGACAGACCCTTTGTCACAAAGGAAGAACTCTATGCTGTAAGAATCACAGAACCTTGGTTTTGCGAAGAAAGCAATTTCCCAATTCCACTCATTCCAATTTTATTTCCTTTCAGAACCTCACCAAAGAGATGGCTGACTACTGCGTGTCCCGGATGAAGCCCTACGTGGACCCGAAGACGGGACACCCACAAGTCGGGGCTCTCGACTACGTCGATTTCACTCGTCAGCTTTTTCAAAATTAGTAATTCAGCGACTCTTCCTCTTAAATGAGCATTTGAAACTGCCTTTAAAATCCAACGGATTTTAGTATTCATTTAGCTTGATCATTTTAATTTCTAAAAGCTTTGTAGGTCTCTTTCAATTGGGATTTGAATGAGGAATGAAGGAAATAAAATTGCTTGATTGCTTCATCTGAACTTAGTCGTCGGCCTCCAATAAAACCAGGATCCTGTCCAACTTCACTTTCTGATTTTCCTGCTCCGAAGCAACTTCCGACAGTTTCTGAATAAAATCTTGGATGATTTTGTTTTCATTAAGTTCAAACGCCCCGACGTGACCTGTGGGGTCCGGCTTCCCTCCGTGTCTCAAATGCTCTGCTTCAGAGTACATTGCCTTCTTCACAGAATAGTCCATCTGGGAAGGAGCCGTGTTGACCCCTTCCAAGTTTTCCTCCTCAAAATCAAACACCTTGAGGGGAAATAGAATGTCAATGTCAGGGTCAATTTAAGATTAAGAACACTTACCCGATTTGTGTCTGTGGGAGTGAGGAAAGTCTTGAGACTCCGGTCATTCCCACCAACGTAGAGTCTCCTCCCTTCCTCAATGTCAAGGCCATCCTCTTCCAAGTCATCCACGCAGACGCAGGAGCGGCACTTGAAGTAAAGGGCACGCATGACGTAGTAGAGGTGGGAGAAGACAATGAATGGCGGAGGGAGCAAAGGCTTGCTCTGGAACTCCATCACAAAAGTAAATCTTTGGAACATCCAGAGCTGAAAGTCGTTTGAAAATAAAAACATCAGCCTAATGAGAATCCAGGGAGAGGAGAAGTTCAATTCGAAGTTAAAACCTCAAGGGCGATGGCGTCAACTTCGGCATAAATCCCGTTGAACACGGCAATGAGGACGTTGACAATGAGGATATTGGCGACCATCATGTAGCTGGAATAAACAAATAATAACTTCCTGGGAAGGTTGGATTTTCTAAAAAGAATTTACATTGTCCAAATAAGTGGAATTATCCAGTATCCGGGTGGACACAGTTGCTGATCAGCCTCTCCGCACTGAGGAGTTAGGGAATCTGAAAAGGAAGATTTAGATCATACCTCGTTTTGAATTTTGTGAAGCTTCCTTACCGACGTCAATTTCTCCGTAGAACATTATATAGCTGAAACAATTCAACCACTTAGATTAGCGAGGAATGATATCATACAAACTCACGGTTCTAGGAACGCTTCAGCCATACTTTTCCACGTAGGGACATTGTCAGGGAAGCGAATTGCCTCACGAGCGATCCCAAAGGCCGTCAGTACTACCAGAATGATGCATGCAAAGTAAACCTTCAAAATAAAACAGAATGAGAAACACTTAAACGAAAAGGCCTCAGTCGCTCAGTGGGCCATTTACCATGTGTTTGAGCATCCGTGTCATCATGACAAGTTTTGGTCCGACCCAGCGATGATTGGATAAATATTTGTAGAGCCGTAGATTCCAGTAGATGCTGGCCACTTTATAGATGAGCATGCCATAATTGAATAAATGGATGCTATCCCCCATTCCAGTTTTTGTTACCGCTGGATAAATCCGGAGAGTAGTTCCGCTCAGAGACAGGACCACCATGCCAAAGTCTGACATTGCCCAGTTGTTTGCCCGGAATTGGTTCCACTTCTGTCCCCAAGTGTAAGCCTCTACGCAAATGAACTCTCTGATCGTGTCGCACCCAAAAGTGGCAAGGTAGGCGATCATGTAGGCCTCTATAATGCCAACCTTCTCCGGTTGCTGTGGGACGAGGATGACATAAGCAAAGGAGCTCAGATATACCAAGTAGCCAATCTAATGAAGCAACAGAATCAGCCAGTGTGAATTAGAAATGGCCTCATACGCTAGTCCACGTTGGCCTTACGCAGTGCCTGTAGAAGTTGGTCATTGGGGCCTGCTGGAACTCGTACAGTTTCCGGCAAACATTGAGTTCTTGACGAGTGGTTACATAGCTACTTCCAGGAACTTCCCGGAAACCTTTGTTACTTTCAGTCTTCTTCTTTGGCCGATCCTTCGCTGCACTTTCTTCGTCTGACTCTTCGGATGAAGTCTGTAATAGTACAATTTCTTTTTCATATAAACCACTATACCGAGTGTGTTGTAAAGCTCACAATATCTTCAACAATGGTGACTCGATGGAGATTCGGTTCTTTCTCGGCGGAATCGATGACAACCATCCCACTACCAGCGGTACCGATATTAGCCTGTTTCCTGCTGAAAATTGTTACCGGTCCTTGACGAAGTTCGCTTGACGACTTGATCCCATCTACTCCCTCGAGTTGGACGCCGGAAGACTGTCTGTTGAAGCGTTGGAGCATGACTGAGCTTGGAATCGAAGCTTTTGATTTCGTCATCGTTTGTAGTGATGCCGAATCAAGAAATTGCGTGTCTTCGGACAGTTGGTTGACAGTCCCTTCGTTCTTGCCTTGATGTGGAAGGAGTTTTAGCTCGTCTCGAGTTTTGAAGTCGCAAAGGAGAGCACATGGTGGGAACAGAATGCCAGCCAACACCTATAAAAGATCAAAGATCTAATACAAAAGGAACAATAATGGAGGATATCGTTCGTTGTTACCTTGATGGTCGTCGTATGCTGATGGTGAAGGGCTCCCATCCACAAGTCTGCCAACAAGATTTGACAGCAAGGGTGGCCCAAGAGCATTCGGTGATTGCCTATAACTGCCAGTGTCAAGCATGTCTGCTTACTCCAGTGCTCTAGTTCCATTGTGAGCAGTTTTCGAGCAATCTGGGAGTCGTTTTTGAAGCAAGCGTCCAGTAGAGATAAGCTGAGCTCCTCCCATTCGTCAGCATAAGTCTGCATCTCGGCAGCAAGGTTCGTCTCCGTTTTCTCCGCGGATTTGAACTCTTCGGCAAGGTACTTGTTGAGACGAACGGCAACCAACGCTTTAGCAAGTGCTCCAACGCCGTGCTTCCAAAGGAGAACAGCCATACTATGACGCTTCGTTAAAACAGCCCAAATCTGAAAGTGAACAGTGTTGAGGCTCATGCATGTGACCCATGACAATCCCTTACGAATAGGTCATCAAACGGTTGAGTAAAGAAAAACTCGACGGTGGCCATAGCAGTCTCTGCCGGGGCCTCAGTCTCGGTGGAACTCCGCTTCCGAGCCCTTTTGAAGTTACTGTAGCGTGATTTGTAGACGAGACCCATCTGTAATTAGAAACTATTTTATAGAAAAACTATTTAGTGAGCCCTGCTCCTCAAATTACCATGTGACTCATTGCAAATCCAACATCATGAAGGGTCAGATTCTTTTCGAGCATGGCAGTGGATCGTTTTCGCTTCTGATTTAATCGAATTTTCACCAAGTCGAAGAGCAGCAATCTCATTACATTCGAAGCAGTTCGATCCTGTGAAATCGAAAACGTATCAAATACTGCTCCTGCTTCAGTGGAGAAAGTCCCTTACCAAGCTGTAAAGTTCTTCGAGTCGCTTCGGAGTCAAGAAAAGCTGCATATTTAGTCCATGTTCAATTAGCAACTCTACAAAGTCGATCCTATTTCCAGCAAGTGCTTCCATCATCGCATGCTCTAAAACTTCCCTTGACCAGTCCCGACCGTAGACAAAAACTTCGTGAGTTGCAATGTCTACTCTGTCCCAGACAAGGGTCAAACTCAACTGCTGCAGTGGCGTCCAGTGCTGAGATCGAAAGAGCGATGCTAGCAGAACGGTGTCGAAGGATTCAGCATCCGTTGAGCTTGGGTTGAAAATAGTTACCTAAAAATACACATTCAGATTTCTGTTACTTATTTGAATGTCATTTTGCATACGAGGTTCTTCCGATTGTAGATTTTTTTGACTTCGTCGAATAGGATCTCGCATCTGTCGTCACCGACGTTGTACCACTTCATCATCCAGCTGCAAACTTCTCCTCGCATTTCATTCAATGGGATTCCGCTGGAAATCCTCTTGAAGATTAGAGTAAGTAAGTCAGCCGTGATTCCAGTGCCTGAGAAAATAACGACAGGTACAGGCGGCTCATCATACAAGTAGTCGGTGACATTTCGAAGGGTGTTGAAGCTTCCTCCAATCACGAGGCAAACGATTGGACAATTGCAACCACGATCTGGAAATGCAAAATTGTGGTCACACGCTTCAATGCAACAAATAAAGTATAATGGACTCACTAGGACTCGTAGGATAACTGGCAATGCATCTTTCAAACCTTCTTCGGAAAACAGATTCACCTCCAAGCTTTCCTTCTGAGCCGTTGTCAACCAATAGGAAGTTCGAGTGGCGTGGATTGAGGTTGATAAACTTGGAAGATGACTGCTCCAGTTGATTGTAAATTCGATCCTTGTTGTGGCCAATCAAATCCTCTCGATTGTGCACTATTCCAAAAGGGCAGATCCCAATGCTCACGATTCGTCCTCGTCTTTGACCTGGAAGACGCTCGCTCCCCAGCGCCAATCCAACGTGCTTCGCAACTCCTATTAGCATTTAATTAAAAATCAGACATTTTGCAAGAGTTAAGAACATTCGTCACCTCTGTTGAGGCCGTTTGTAATTATCCAGGCTCCTGTAGTTTTAGCCGCCTTCTAGAAGCCCTGCCTGGAGAATCTTTCCAAGCCTCGTATGAAGCTCAAAGTTGGTGTTAGATCCACGTACGGAAATGACGAGTTTCGGCATTGGCAAACCCCAAACGAGGTTCATCAACTGCATCACAAGGTCAGGGTTCGTGTCATGAGACAATCTCACATACTACACAAATTATTTACAGAAATATACTTTGTTCACTTCAATGTTTTTAAAATTACTATTAGCTGTGATTTACATGGGACTTGTTTGGGTGATGTTCGCCTTCAAAGATGATTGTTCCATAGGCATCTGTGGGGGAGGCTTTAGTGTGGGCCGATGGTAGCCAAGTATCAGTGGACCGGAAGTGCTGCTGACCCTGGAACGCCCCATGCTCCGCCTTTCCTTTTCCACATTGACAAACTTTCGCGTCTTCGGGTGAAGGGATGAATGCAATGCACTCTCGCTTGTTGATGTTCAATTCAATCCATTTAGGAGGAAGCTGGAACCACAGAACATTATAAGTGAAAGTAATTACGCAATTCATATTAGTGTAAAACTTACCCGAATATCCGTAGACATTTTGCAACGAAGTATTTCTAAGTAACGAATTAACTCCCTTCGGGAATATAGTTCTGTTTGATTTCTAGTGTGACGCTCGACGGGACCATTTTTGTCATGACTTCTAAATATTTTATTTCCAATAAATATAGTTTTCTGTGATTCTCCGTGAAGCAATGAAGAGAAATAAAAGGGAAAGCCCTACAAGAAATCCCAGGGTTAAAAGTGCATCCGCTAACAGTTGCTAAAAACGCTATTTGACTCCAGAAAGCTAACTGAGAAGCCACTCTGAATGCCAAAACTAATGCCATTTAAGTCCACAGGAGATGAATAGATAGCTTGAAATCTTCTTTAGTGGAAAGGCAAAATGTCCCTTTCCAACTTCTGAATCTACAGGGAAGATGTCAAGTTTGAACTTAAATTACTAATGGAAGGAATCCTAAACATGAATTATAAACAAAATGGAGTAGAACCTAATTATACAACCAAACTCATTATTACTGGAAAGGTAACAAAAAACTGGTGGCCCTGTTTAACCCATTTCATCAACATCCTCAAAACTGAGTCTATCACATCAGGTACGAATACGTGAATTCATTAACGGGAGATTGAGATGTGGATACTGGGGGAAGAACTTACAACTATATTATTAATTGAACAATTCTAAATTGTTTTGACTAAACCCCATTGGAGAATCGTTTCGATCCTTTAAACTTTGCGATAATGTTGCAGATTTTGAGAGCGGGACCCAATTTGAGGTCCATGTACTTCATCATCATGTCTGAATTCAAGAGAAGCATCGCCTTTCCGTCAATTTCCTACAGATTTAAAATTAGAATCAATCCAAATGTTGCAAAGTTGCAGTTGGTAAACTTACGTGTCGCCTGAAAACGTCAGCATGAACGGCCATGCTAGCGTCGACGGAAATAATGTGCTGAATAACTTCCTCCACTGACCAATCGGTGGGATCGAGTCTGCTCTGTCCATTTGCTTGTGGTTGTTCCACACGGTGGGAGACGTTGGTGGGAGTTTGTCTTTGTTGATACGGAGCAACAGCTAATGGTGGAGGAAGAGGTTGGACTTGCTGCTGAATTTTTTGGTTTGGATTCGTGCTAGGTGGTTTGGTAACAGATGTGACACTAGAATTTGAAGTCGTAGCTGAGGAATGTTTCTGGAGTTCTGGCAATTTGATCATTTTGACAGGAGTTTCAGTACTGGGTGGCGTAGGAGTTGAGTCTTCGCTAAGCCGTTTCCTACTTGACTGTGACCGTGGCGGTGTAGCCCCACCGCGCTCATTGTCTGTACACCGAGTGCACTCTCCGTCTCTCACAAAACGCTCACAGCATCCGATATTTCGTAGGAATCCTTTGACATCATTCCAAAAATCATCCTCTGATTCCACGTTTCTTAATTTTAGCCTTGCTCTTCCAGCGGTAACAACTTTCCCGTTGTTTCCTTGTTTCACAAACTGAGTTACAGCTTTGGTATCCATTGCACAGTCAAGTAAGAGTTGCATAACGATCTGAATCATTTCTCCAGGGGAAAGAGGGCCGTATGTTGATGTGAGTTCTGATACTTTCGTCTTGTTCAGGTGCTCCCCTAACCGACAGGTTTTGTTGATATTGACTACGACGAGGGGATTCTCAGCTGTCGCAAAAGCTATGTTTGTAGATGGCCCTTTTTGACCTGTGTAGATTAAACTTTGTTAGATTCGCTGAATAACTAGGGTAAATTCCTTGCAGTTAAGCAGGAAAATTGGGTTTAGAGCTTACCAGGAGCTTGCAGCGTATGTCCAGTCTGAGCACACCAACCAACAGGGAAGATGTCACGAGAATCAAAGTTTGTCTTGTAGTCGAATGCTCCTCTCCAGCCATCAAATGTGACATGAATTGTTTCCCCGTCAATCGCACCTGAACAAAGAAGAGCCGACTTTGAGCGTGATTTTGAGATGATTTAATTTAGGTATTAAAATCAGATGGAGCTTACCAATGGTAGCAACACAAATCAAATGGGGATGCTTCTGATCCACTGCTTCCAGTTTCATTCCAACACGGAAGTAGTTACCCTTTGGTGACGGAGGTGGTGGCTTGAAGCAACTCACAGGAGCCTTGACCGCCCCATGCAAACGTTTGACCAGAAACTTAGGCCAAGAAGAGGCATTTAAATGAAACCCCAGCGGAGGCTGAAGCATCTCTCCATTCTTCTCGCATTGCCCAATTTGATTGATTTCATCCGAATCCACAAGCCTCCAAAAATCATTAGCATCGTCAGATCCATCAAGTCTGAGTCGAAGGCGAGGTCCGATCGTACTAACCACTGAAGCAATGCAGGTTGAGGTTTTATTCCGAGGATCCGTCGCTTCCAGCTTCATGTCTGGTAGGAATTCATTAGCAGGTGGAGTTCGATGCTAAAATCAAACTGAAAGTTAGCAATCAGACATAAATTGTAATTAATTTGAGACACACCTGTTTGAAGCAATGCGGAGGTGCAGCCTGGGCTCCACACTCGTCTAAGTAGGCTTCCCACCTCGGGCTAAAGTCGCACATGCCTTCGCTGAGTGACACTATTGAATTCCGTCCCGACGGATATCGCACAGCATTTTTCTTTGCCATCATTGTTTCCGTCTGCTTTTCTGCTGCTGCTGTACTACTGCTGAGCAGTACAGGAGGAGGAGGAGGAGGATGTGGATGGAGTGGAGTTGCCAACGATTTCTGCTGCTCCTTATTTTGGAATTTAGCTAGGCAATCTGTGCTGCAAAACTCCTTAGATTGTGATGCCATATCCAGTCTGATTGGTGCCCCAGGGAGGACATTGTCACAATAAGCACAGGCACCCTGTATACAAACGAAACAAAACCAATGAACAACCTTCCACTACCTCCTCAATTGACTAAAAGCGTTTTACAAAAAACCACGAGGCCTTTAGGAGGCCCTTTTCAATAAAATTCAGGGCCTCAGCAATGATTCTAATGGTTTTTTTCAACGTCTTTAGAATTAGATCTTAGAATTTACACTAAAAGGTATACCTTACCTTGCTGTAAGCTTTCCTAAAGTCTTGCAAACATTTTGGTGAACAGAATTCACGCTTTCCATGCTGAGTAGGGAGGACAAACATGGAAGTTTCTTTCGTTTCCTTTGTACACCACTCACAAGTCCCATTTCCAATTGGCTTCGGTGGTCTCCCAGGCCCGCTCAGTTTACCTGTCCATAAATCCCATCAATCTAGTGTTAAAATCCAGCATTTGTTGACGTCAGCCTTACGTTCTGATGCCATGCTGATGTCGTCGTACGTACGCAGTATTCCAAGTCAAGTTTGTACTTCAACAGTACATCTGTGAGACCTGAAACAAACACAACACAAATGGAATTAAGCCCAATTCGTTTAGTTACTTCCATGTAAATTGTGAATTCGAAGACGATGCTTCATGAGGAATGACAGGGTATGAATGAAGAGTATATCCATGAGACCCTTACCTTTGACCTGATGACTATGATTGATTGTAGCAGTAGTTCATTCGTCTGTGTGTCTCTTAGAATGTCATAGTTTATGACCTTGAGTTTTTCTTCAAAACCTGGAGAATTCCACTTCTGTCTTCGGCGACTGTGTTGTTTCTCCTGGCTCCTGAAAATGCTGAGGCGGAGTCTCCGAAAGGCAGCCAACTGACAAACACGGGGAAAGGGGAGGGGGTGGAGAACATGCCCAACTACGAACTCTAAAACCCAAGAAACCAATCAATCACAACAATTAAAATATCAATTAATCTAAAAATAATTAAAATTTACATTATAAATTACAATTAATCTCCATTCAGTTCAATTTATTTCAATCAAATTGACTTAACTTATGGCACAGGTATAATGCCCACAACTGATTCACTGCGTTCCTGGACAGCAAATTCCAGATTTTAGAGGGACTCTATTTAGCCCCTAAACACCTTCAATTAGCACCTTCTATAAGTTGGAAAAATTGCCACTTTAATTCACTTTATCATTATGATTACTCAACGGTAATTAATTTGTTCTCATTATACCCAAATTAATCAATTTGATATGGAATTTCAATCACCTTTTACTATTTTTGGAAGGCTTTGGTTACCCTCTAACCAGAAGAGTGATTAGCACCCTCAATTAAGAAATTGTCTTTTGAGTCCAGTTTTTCAACGTACTTATCGGAAATAATTAAATAGTCATCGTTATAGCTTTAATTAGTCGATTTTATGTCATTTTTATGCTTTTATTAAGACTTTTTAAGGGTATTTTTTTTAACGAGGAAGAGGAGTGTGTGCCAGGGGATAACTCATGAGGTTTTCAACCCGGGAACCTCAACTTCACTTGACATTTGTGTGTGGGTGTTTTGTTGTCCAGAAATTCAAGGGTCATTGGAGGTCATCATTCATCAAGGTTTACATTGTGATAAATTGGAAATAATTGGTTCATACGATGTCACGACAGAGCTCTAGAATCGCGGATCCGAAGAAAGTGGTAAGTGAACGTGCGTTTTCTGATTAATGAATCATGAAATCATTGGATTTGGAGATTTGGAAAATTGAACTTAAACATTAAAGATGAAACTCATTTATTTCGTTTAGAATTCAGAGCTGTTTACGTTGACGTATGGAGCCCTTGTGTCTCAGCTGGTGAAGGACTATGAGAATACAGACGATGTAAACAAGAACCTGGACAGGATGGGGTATAACATTGGGATACGGATCATTGAAGACTTCCTGGCCAGAACGAGCTTCCCCAGATGTGGGGACATGAGGGACACCGCAGACAAAATCCAGGTTAGTTTCTACAACTTATGGTTTCGTATGGAGTGGACCTGTAACTTTCATTTTTGTTATTTTAGCAAGCTTTCAAAATGTATTTGGGCCTAAGTCCGTCAATTGGCAACTGGAGCGGTGGATCGGATGAATTCTCTCTGCTTTTTGAGACTACGCCATTTGCTGAATTTGTTGAACTGCCAGACTCTTGTTCGAATCTCAAATACTCCAACATTCTACCAGGGGTCATTCGAGGTGCGTGTGAAATGGTGCAAATGGAAGTCCAATCCTGGATCCAGCAGGACACGCTCAAAGGAGACAACGTCACAGACATTCGGGTTCGATTTTATAAGGAAATTGGAAGATGCCATGCCTGCTGGAGAAGACTAGGTTTTACTCACAAGAAGGCTTTCACAATATCACAAGGGACGAAGGATAGGAATACGCGTAATTTGTATTACATTAGATTAAATTGTTAACTTGATTCTCCACTTTTTCAGACGATCTTTATTCTGGTTAATAAGTTAATTTTGTCAATTATTCGGCACGTACGTTACCCTTTGTAGTTCTGCACCAAGTTGCCCCTTCGGAATGATACTCGATGAACTGCTGGAGGGCAGTGACCCTGGAATACATTCCAGGTTTGTGCTCTTGTGCACAGCCTTCACCCCATGACACGATCCCAATCTGTGTCCACTGATTGTTCTTCTCCTTCAGCGAAAGTGGACCTATTGCAAGGATATAAATGCAAATTAATCAAACTCAAGAATCCACCATAAGAATATCTTACCCCCGGAATCTCCCTGCAAAAGTCCAAAAGCATTTCAGAAAATTGCTCAGCAAAGTGTAGAAATTTGTGGACTCACCGTGCAAGCATCTTTTGATCCCTTCTCGTATCCAGCGCAGAGCATTCGTTCCGTCAAGTCGTTCTCCGTCCAGGTCTTGCATCTGTCCATAGGGATGATAGGGACTGCCAACTTCTGGAGCAGACGATTGGTTCCTCCTGCTGTTTCATGACCCAAGCCCCACCCAACGACCCATGGGATTTCCTTCTCGTAAGTGTTCTTGCTTCCAATCGGAGGAAGGCAAATGGGTGTCGGCGCATCTGGATGGGTGAGGTCAATCTTCCTGTCCAACTTGAGCAAGGCCACGTCGTAGTCGTAAGTGTCAGTGAAGAGGGGATGGCCGATGATGTCAAGGACCTTGAAAAATGACAATATTTAGCTGGGATGGAATCAAGTTTTTATTCTACTACGACAGACTGTGGCGTGTCCTGGAAAATTCACGGCTCGGCACTGAATTTTAGTGACCCGATCCGTGATTTAAGACTGTGTGTCTCTTTTTGGCTTTGGCTACGCCGATTGGGCCTGGAATATTCATGGCCGGGTCATGTCACTGTAGGGAGAACTCACACAGGGAGAATGCGGGCTCAAAGTGGACCTAGGGAAGCTCATTGGGACACACTTTCCAGGCTCTAGAGAGGAGTACCTTGAATCGCTGGGTTTTCTCTTCGGCATCTGTCTTCTGTGTCAAGTTCCAGCCAACACCTTGGACTGATCCGGCCTCTCTAAATACCAAAGCAGTGAATTCCAGGACTACTGCAAGTACGAAGCCTTGTGATGATTACCCCAGTTTTACTCCTGCTTTCCAATGGGCGAGAAGCGTCATGTCCAGCAGTTTTGCATGGAACAAAACTTCAATCTCTGCCGGCTTAGTTTTTGTAAACCAGAAGCTGAAATTAATCAAGTGTTACCAGTTATCATTAAAAGAAAAAGTATTTAATACCAATGTGCCGCAGTCAAGACATATCTGGAGTTGATGATGCCTGGAATTTGGACTCGATTAATCCTGATTCATGTAAAGGATGAGCAGAGACTTACTGCCACCACAAGTGGGTGCCCGAGTACCAGCGGTGACAATTGCCACTTGCCACGGGAACTCGTTCATCTTTGCATTCTCTCCGCCAACAATTCGGTCATCTTTATTCTGAAGTCCGCAAACTGCAACAAACGTAAAACTATCTCAAACATCCTTGGTTTACACAAAGAATTACCAACTTACCGCAGCGAAATTCCTCCTTTTTGCTTTCATCAGTTTGCGTCAATTCCGTTGGCTTTCCAGTAGAGCATCTGACTTCGCACTGGAATTTCCCTTGCTTCTCCCCCTCCAGACTTGTGTGGAACTTGACGTAGATATCTTGGACGCCGTGTGATGCTCGTATGGCGGAGCTGAAAGGAACCTTCCCGCAGAAACGCTGAGTGCCACCAACGCCATCTGAGATGGTAAGAAATTCCTCGGTGCAGTCGTCGCTCTTCTTCAAGTCGAGGTCTGGGCAAACGATTTCCGGAGTGCAAGTCATGTCACCCTATGCAAAAACATTGGAATCAACTCCATTTTGAAAGATGGATGACAAAGCATACGACAAAAATCCATTTGCAACTGAACGGCTTCGGTTTGTGGGTGGGATTCTTCTGTCCATGGAATGGAGAACTGAACCTTACTTTCTTTTCTGTTTGCACCAAGTACCCTGAACCACATCCCTCTGGAATCAAAATGGCGACAGAATGAGTCGATATTTCACATAATAATCAAGATTAAGGTTAGGATATAAATACCCAAGTATTCGCTCATAGTGGCAGCTTTGCCATCTGCCTTCCGCTTCACTGTCGTTGAGGCTTTCCCGAGTTCTAATTGGTTCACCACGCCTCCAGTGCTTTTTGAATGGACAGCCTGACAAAGGAAATCTGTTAATCTGTCGTTTTAGAAGAATTATAAAATTACCAATGCAGAGACGTAGAGAAGAGCGACAGTCAAGATGAGTCGCATCTTCGCTAAATTAATTGAAAACTGATGTTCTGAATTGGAGAAACGCAGACTGGACACGCGTAATTATTTCGATTGGCTTTGTTGGAACAAACTAGCTACGTGTCAATGCGGAAACGCTGAAAAGGTCAATCACTCCAGGTGTAAGCAGTTCATACTTATGGAGAAATCCAATTGTCTTATTAATTGGAACATAAACATAGGAAGTAATAAACAAGGGATTTAATTGCAATCAAGCTTGTTAGCTCTGTTGAAAATGGAATAAGGAAAGAGGGTTAGGTTGATTGAATGTGTCGCTTTCCTTTGTTCAAAATGGTTGTCTCATGTGGTCCTCCATTGGTCCTCCATTCCCATGACCTCCGTATGACCAAAGAAACAAACTTAGTCAAATCCATTTCCCTGATTTACCGAAGAATTGTCCAGAATCAGATCGTCCAACTTTTATTACGTGGATTTGAGTTTCTGCCAAGTAAAATGAGTTTTAAACCAAAGTTTGGTGAGAAGTCAGTGGACTTGAAGAAGCGGAAGCAAGAGGCGGAACTGGAGCTGGGAATCAAGTTTTTTGACACGTTCACCCGGTCGATGCAACTGATGAAACAGGCACTTGAAGAGATCGACGAAGCATTCAGGGCTGCGGACGAAGGGGTCTTTGGAGGCTTGGGTTCTGTTGAAAGCGCTGTGATAACTCAAGGGATGGACCAGGGTGGAGTGCGTAGTGGAGTCTACGGAATCTCTGACCTCATCTACAATCCAAATGCACAGGTCAAGGGGCTACAATTAACATTCCTAGCCTTCCCGATCTTAAACTGCGTTTACTTTTGCAGGAGTACTTGATAGTGACAAAGGATAAGACGCTACTTCGATTCGATTGGTCTGGACATCCACAACCAAGTCCAAAATGGCCAAGGAAGCCCTTTACAAAGTTCATTTACTGCGCTCCTTCTTCACACTTTATTTGTTGGATTCCAAACAAGAGTGGATTCTTCATTGCCAAAGAAGATTTCACCATTCTCATCGATTCGGTCGCCATTGCTCCAATTGGGTAAGTCCACGCCCTTTAAATGGAGTGGTATGAAGTAACAGCTTTGTTCATTGTAGAAACATTCTCTTTGGAGGAAGGAAAGCGGACGATGCTTATGACTTTTTCGTCACCTCTGGAGCCACATTGAACGTTAGACTTTGACCTTAACAAGTTCAACTTACATTAGAGCATGTTTTACTGTTGTTTTCTCAACAGCGCTACAGCTACCAGCCATCTATGAATTTGGTTGCGCTCCAGGACGCCATGACACTGTCTGACATTGAAGCCGATGGAAGTGTGATTGAGCTGACGTGCTTCGATGACCCTCCTGATGACCGGAAGCAGTGGATCTACTGTACCTTCGGGAACAGTTGTACCATCATCGACGTGACTGGGAGAGTTCACGGGACAAAGAGGAATCTCCACCCGAAACGAATCACAGCCATCGCCGCCACTCGGAATTCTGATTTCGTGGTTACTGGAGATGAGAAGGGACTCTGTCAGTTTGAAAAATGCAAATCAATGGCAACAGTTTTGAAAGTTATTCTTTGCAGTGAAGCTGTGGGGGAACCGTTGGGGGTACTTGGGTGAAGTCCAGGCTCACACCGGCAGAATCACTCATGTCATGGAACATCCAGAAGGCCGTGCTTCCCTTTCTTTTGGGAAAGACTTGAAACTCTTCTCATGGTCATTCGACACTCAGAAAGAAGTGGGTAATATTCTGCACCAAATGGATGGTTTTAATTCTTTGTATCCTTAGATTGAGACCCTGCAACTACCGGAAGTGGTTGATCGTTTAGTTGTGAATAAACAAAGACACGGTTTCATGACACAAGGATCGCGGAAGCTTGTCATGTGGAGAATGAACCCAGTCGTGGAGAAACGCCAATCTGTCACGTAAGAATTCACAAAACAAACCTTGCCATGATACCCGGTAGTTGAACTGAGTTGGAGTTGTCACAAAACTTTCGCTATTGACGAATCCAAATGTCTCTATTTCCCAGGGGTCCCGTGACTCAGATTTCCTTGTCCCTGGACAATGCAACTAATCGTAGAGCTGTGGTTGTATGTCAAGACAATTCCATCCTGGTCATGAACCCTGCGACAGGACATGTCATCACTTACGCACTCCCCGTTCCACCATCCCCACCCATCCGCAATGTCGGATATTTACGCTCTGATGCAGGCGCTGACATTCTCTACGCAATGGTTGACGCCGAAGGGATTCTGGAGATGCAGCAGTTTGACTGCAAAGTCCATCCAGCCCAGCTCAAGGCGACATGGGAAGAACCTCGCTGGAGTGTCGGGGTCACTTGTGTCGCTGTCTACGAATTCAATTCCAAAATGGCAGTCCCAGAAAAGGAAATGGTTTTCAATGCTAAACGTAACCTAAGGCCAACCCTTTCATCAAACCTAGTACTTAATATAAACATGAAATTAATAACATTTTGATTTTTCCGAACAGGACATAACTTGAAGAAGATGCCAACCACGTTCTTGCTGTGTGGAAGACGTGATGGGTGCTTGGCCATGGTTGATATTGTCACTGGTGACATGGAAGTGGTCACTGCTGTATGTTCAAAGTACCCCTTTTACAAATAACCTCTTAACCTTCTTTGCAGGGCCACAAGTCCCCAGTGACGTACATTGAGATTGACCATGAGCTCAACCAAGCAATCTCCCTGGGTCATAATCCGTCCCTCCGTCTTTGGAAAATCGGTCACTACTTTGACGAACTGTTGGAACCTCTGATGGACATTACGTGGAAACACCCCATTAGTATGGCTACAATTATACGCAATGTCATTGGCTTCACTTTGGACCACAAGGACACGGAGCAGCACAAGGTCGTCTTCTTCAATACTTCCCTTGCAGGTGAAGTGGCATTTGAATTGAATAAAGCAATTTAAAGCATATTTTGTGTTTGTTCCAGAGAGGTTCGACCACACCCCTGAACAAGGACACAAAATGGAGATCCTGTCAATCTCAGGCTGTCGCAATCTCTTGATTTTCTGTACCTCGTCCCTTGATGGGACAATCGTCATCCGAGGATCCAAGAATGAAGTGTATCGCGTAAGTTCTAAACACTCCAATAATGTTCCAATTCTCTCCTGCAATGAATTCTTGTAGACCATTGTCCTCAATGCCGTTCCAACCTATGCGGCATTTGTTACCAACCAGGGCGACATTTTCCTTGGAATTGACAATGGCGTTTACACTCTCTCGGCTCAAAAGTGTAATTCTAGGAACGCCTTTTATTAGCTTTGTTCACTTTCTAAAGTTTCCAATTGGTTGCAGACTTGACGGTTGTCCCTCGGAATCGGGCGTTGATGGCAGACGTGAATCCAGGTGCAGTAGAGACTCCACTTCCGCTTTCTCTCAGACTCGGTCGTGACCCTCGTGTGAGGGAGGAGATGACCGAAGGACTCGTGGCCTTGACCCCATTCCCTGTCGTCGGGAAACTCATTGAGGAGCCGGATTCTCAGCAAGCTTGGAATTTGCAAAAGGTTGAACTGCAGGAAGAAGACATTCGTAAAATAATTGTTGGCAACCACCCCCTGGAGGAAATTGTCCCTGACTTCCACAACATGTCGAAGCAGCAGTGGGATGACTTTGGGAAGACTGTCTATGACGAAGACGACGGACAGGAACACAAGGTCTTTGCTTCTGAACCACGAATGGCCACAATGATCAAGATGAAGGGAGCTGCCAAGAACCTGGAGGACTTTAACAATATCATGTAATGAAACTGATCAACAGGTCAATGATATGATAGCATGTAAAGGAATGAAATTTATAAGCCTGGAAGCCATTGTTGTTCCTTGGTAATTGGGTCCGTGAGGTTTGTTTAGCCTGGGAATTAAGCAGAGCATGAGGAGGGGTTGAGTGACTCGATAATTATGGGGCTTCTGCTTGATCGAGGAGCCAAAGTGCTTCAAGGGCCCAACACCCCAAAGGGCTCAGTCCTTATACTCCAGATTACACAAATGGAGACGTCCAATTTTGATTCCTAGTCAACATATTCTGTTTAACTTTTCTTTTTGATTCCTTCCATCATGGTTAGCAGTTCATTGGATGTGGTTGGAGCCATTTCCATTTGTGATTCAGCATTGAATTGCTTGAGGGAAGGCCGACTTATCTCGTTACCCGAATGATTTATGACCCCACCAAAGTACCCTCAGTCCTCGCCCACCTTTTTACTCAACCATCCATCAAAGTCCTCCACTCCATGGAGTCTCAAAAGCCATTGCATTTCTTATCCTCTCTGGAATCATCCACAGTATAAGGTGCTTTCAATTTCAGACCTTCAAGTCAAGGGCTAATGCTTCTAACCCCAACACAAAAAATTCCAGATGAGACGCTGTGAGTAGAACACGGGGTCTTGTTACTTTATTTGGCAATGCAGTCGTGTACATGTTCTAAGGGGACTTGAAGGTTGATCTCCAAGGGACTTTGGAGCCAAGACATTGCGTGCCTCCTTCTTGAATGTTATTCAATCTGGCCATTCTGGGCGGAGTGGTTGGACGAGCACTTCATTCGATAACAACAATGACTCCAATTTATAAGCAGACAATCCCAACAGGAATCCCAACATGCGATGATCTTCCCAGATCAACTCCAAGTTCTGTCCATTTTGATGGAGTAATTATGACTGCCAAGCCAGAGGCAGGGGGAGTAATTATCCCATTAGCAACTTGTTTTGGAAGAGACAAAATATGGGATTTACAGCCTCACCCACTTGGGGAATTATTTTTAATTAATTTAGAATCGACTGAACCAACAGTAAATTAACAACATTTCAGCTTTCATTAAAAACCGACCCTTCCTTGGGAATTCTTGGGTTGATTTGTGGGGATGGAAGTGTCTTCATAACTCTTTCCCTTTATGGCTTCAACCCTTCAAGGGCTCCTCTCAAGTGTCTCTGCCTTACGTGGTTGGTGGCAGCATTGAACAAACAGACGCACCTGCCATGCACTTTGAAACAAAGGCCTTTTGCTACAGATGTGGCTTCTCATTGGTCCACACACACGCGAGGTCTGATACAACTTTTTATTTGGACAACTATCTCTGGACTCTGGAATTTCAAACTATTGTTTCCGTCCGACGCCACCCTTCCAGTGGATGTGGTTCGGGGTTTCGAGCAGGCAATGGGGGCAGTGGGGGTTGGTGGTACCTTGGAGTCCCAATGCCAGCAAGCCGGTGGTGGTGGTGGTGGTGGCTACTAGACCCTCCAGTCCTTCCCCCGAGGGTGACATAAGTAGTGGCCAGAGAGTTCACCGGAACTGGGATTAGGAGGGGACTTGTGGTGGCCATGGAAGGTGTCCCAGTCACAAGGCCACCAGGAGTCGGAACCACTTTGTGTTCTGAGGGTCTTCGGAAATGGCTCAGCATGGAGTGTCCACGGGAGAAGAGTGACTTCCACGGACATGTGGAGAGAAGCCAGACACCTGAAAATGACAAAGGGGTTTCAGATGGTTCATCCTGACGAAGATGAAAAGGGAACTTTTGTCCAAACAAAAGGAAGGAGACAAAAGGTCAGGAGAGTGATGTGACTTGACACTTTCGTTCCTGAAGCTGTCCGTCGAGATCCACTCTAACTTTCTCACTCTGCTCCTTGTTTTGATTTCATGCTTTCAAAATGTACATTCCATTCCATCAACTTCCAAAGTACACTCGAAAGTGGGAACGAGTGTAAGAAAGTAACTTCGATCCTCATAAAATGAAAACGACGGAGTTTGTTGGATTTTAAAATGGCGTGAAAGTACTTACCCGCAATGACTCCGGGAATGAGACCTGAGTTGACTTTCAATAGGAAAATCTGCGCATTCGGGACGCCTTGGCCCTTTTCCCAAAACCCTTTGAACATGAGGTCATACGCAACTACAGCAACCTATAATGGCACAGAATTGCACAACTTCAGTATACCTGGATGACACATTCCTTTCCGCGTGGGTCCATACCTGAGATCCAAGTGGGAGGCCAAGGAGAGTCCCAAAAAGACCAATTCGTCTCCAAATGGTTTTGGCATCCTCGACCATACGGCGCCTCCCCTGGAAGCGATTTGCACTCTGTGGGTTATTGGTGAAGAAACTGGGACTCGTGTCTTCCCCTTCAGCCACGGCATGGTGATGATGATGATGGGCAGAAGGGAAGTTGAAGGCACACGGTGGCGGTGGCAAGACAAGCACAGGTGAGTAGGCGTGATTCTGTCGAGCAGCAGATTCCGCTGTGCTCGAGTGCCCGTTGGGTTTACTCAGCCGAAAACATGGAATCCAATTAGGGCAGAATCTGGAAATTAATCCGCAGAGGAGGGAGCCAATCCCGAGGCCCAGAGCAGAGCCCAATGGGATCAGGACAAAGATCAACAGTGCTTCCTCATCCTGCCAAGAAACGTCGTCAGATTACATTCATCCTCTCGGATTCCAAAGCGGCATTTGATTGGCGGAAAACCATAAGAAGAAATCACCTGGAATCCGATGCCGCAGAGTCCAGTGAGTTCGTCAGCGTCGACCTTCTTGTATATGAGGGCGGTTGATGTGAGGACGGAGGCAGTACCCCATGTGAGCAGGTGGGAGAGACTTCGTTCCTTGGTCTGGAAGGAGATCCGAAGGTTGACATGGACTGACAGCATCCAAGACAAACAAAGGATCACCCACCTGAAGGAAAAATCAGACAAAAACACTCAGAATCCACCCATTTCCTCTTCTTTTACAAAAAAAAATCTTCAGGAAAAACTATTGCGCTCATCTTTTGTTGGATTTTGAAGGGAACTTAAGGGCCTTCCTTTTTAAAATGTCAAAGTTAATTTCTTCAAGAAAAACTGAAATCTCACTGCCTCATCCTAGCCTCGCTGAAACTATAATTTTGATCGGCGTTCATTTTCAACCTGTGCAAATCCACGCTTCTAAACGAGGGAACAGCGCCATTGCTGTTCTTCTAATCCGAATGTGCTTTTCCTTATGTAGAAATAACTTGGGACGCCCGTTCTAATCTTCTTTAGGTTCTGAACGGTGTTTTACTTTTAGGTTCTAAACGGGGGATTTGTATGAAAGAATTTTCCTAAGAGGGACTCCTTGCTGTGGTTTAAAATGTCAAAGTTAATTTAGAAAGTAAAACTGAAATCTCACTGCCTCGTCCTAGCCTCGCTGAAACTATAATTTTGATCGGCGTTCATTTTCAACCTGTGCAAATCCACGCTTCTAAACAAGGGAACAGCGGCATTGCTGTTCTTCTAATCCGAATGTGCTTTTCCTTATGTAGAAATAACTAGGGACGGCCGTTCTAATCTTCTTTAGGTTCTGAACGGTGTTTTACTTTTAGGTTCTAAACGGGGGATTTGTATGAAAGAATTTTCCTAAGAGGGACTCCTTGCTGTGGATTAAGGGCCTAGGGACGGATGAAGGACACCAGAAGGTGACACTTGGAATGATAAATGAACGAGGTGGACAGGCTCCCTTCAATTCATACAAAGGACTCCTCTTCATCTGCCCAGGTCAAAGGAAATTGTCTCCAAATGGAATCTGGTTGTCTCATCAGCCCTTACAGCATAATCCAGTTACGGTAAAGGCGCTTAATGCTCATGGCCTCAAATGTTAAAATCGTCTTGGTCGTACTGAGTAGGTCCTATCATCTCACCTTTAGATTTCTTTAAATTTAAATGTGCTGATTCAGTTCCATTGGATGACGCTGAGGTCATACAATGTTGGAATGTTGACATTGCTTACCAGAGGTGAGTTGCGACTCCGAAGAAGTAGATGAGGAAGAACGTGAGAGCGCAGGGAGAAGGGACACTCCCCTTTCCAGCGAGTAACTCCATCCCTGTCGCCTTGTCAGTGAAGCACGACACTGACATCGTAGTTCCAATTATGGTTCCCAGGGATAGCAGGATTTGACAGAAGGCAATGTACAGAATAGGACGCTCTGCAATGCTCAGCTTCTATAGGAAAGAAAAGGCTATAGGAAAAGGGCTCTTGGAATCTGTCAACCCAAAAATACTCACCGGAGATCGAAATGCAAGAATAAGGGCCAACAGCGAGGATACCAGGCAAAGAATGGCCATTGGGAGCATCGTACTTCGTGCAAATAGAATGTCGCTGTTTTTGAACAGTCCAGACCCATCTTGGCTCTCCACTTGAAGGGCATTTATTCCAACAAGTTCCCTTTGACCATAACTTCCTTGGTCCAGTACAAGTCACATGTCCATGCTCCAACACTTCTGAAGTGTTATTGCGTCCGTCCAAAGTCCCAGGGGTCGGAGCTTTGTGCCCTGTTCCAGGCAGTACTTCAGGAATGTGTCGAAACACTCCGACATCCGGGAAAGTTGGGTTCCTACTTGGATTTGGGACTCCACCGCTTGGACTGTTGTGCGGTACGATGTTCCCAAAGGTATTTTCCCATGCCGGTGGGTTTCTGAATCCGAATCCACCACTGTGGGCAGAGTCCATTGGCCCCGGGATACACATGTGCTGGTGATTATTTTCAGGGTAGAACTTTGTACACTCCAATGAAGGTGGCCATTTGAAACCAAACTCTGTCAGAACTGGCTCACATTTCCTCCTCACAGATTCGCAAAGGGAGCGACAAGGACCTGCAAAAGGAATTGGATTTTAGGATCCTGCGATTGTGATCATGAACACGTACCGATTGGCTGTGGGGTTTTATCAGTGCACATCGGAGCATGGGAGGAGCAGAGGAAGAGTTTTAGATGCGGCGAACAACCATACCTGAAAGGAACAAAAGGACCATTAAAGATCCCAAATCTGAATTGTCTTTTGGCAATCGACTCGGCCGTCGGTCTTACTGAATGAGTGGAGTGAACGTCTGCAGCAGGGCATCAGCATCTGCCTGAGCGTCATGGCCGACCAAGTTCGGCATTGTTGTTTCATTGTAACCCAACTCCATACACATCCCTGTCAACAATCAAACAATTTGCACATTCTATCAAAAGACAAACTTCCTTTGAATTAATTTGGATGAAATTCCAAGATCCGGTTCTTTCTGAATCGTGTTGAATCGTGTTTTTGCATTCAAAAACAAATAGGGAGTCATAAAAATGGACTTCTGCTGAAGAGTATCTAATTTACAAGTCCACTTTCCCATGGTGGTTCACAACAAAGGATCCCCTTGCTTTGTGATTAAACTTCTGACTTGGATTCCGCTTCAAAGCACTTCCTGATTATGCGCTTGAATAATCCAATGAGGATGTCGCCATAACTCAAAAGAAACAGCGTCAAATTCCGTCAATCCAAAGAAAACAAAGGGGCATAATGGTCCAATCCAAATGGGAATCATGTTTGCGAAAAAAAAGTCCATTAGGACTTCAAAGCGCAGGAGATCACAAGAGACGCAGCTTCCATTCCAATGGACCAACCACAAAAGAAAGATCAAACATTTGATCAATCTTTGCAAAAAATCAATCCCTTTCAGAACCTAGATTTTGCACCACTTTACTTATCGGTCGGTCACTTTACAAGCAATTCAGGCAACCTAATTGTAAACAAAACTTAATTTTCATTTGTTTCCTCCTGCGTAAATAAATTGTGAAATTCAACTGGCGTCAAACTGCAACAATTTGCAGAATGAAATGGAAGCTTTTACGACTGCTTCAAAGGAATGTAATAAGAAACTTTGCCATAAATTACAAGATTTAAGAGTCCATGAGTAGCAATTCTGTTGGGATTTCGTCAATAGACGAAGCTCTCGTTTAGTTTGAGTGTGTACAGTCATTTGTTGAGCGAGTGAATCAGTGGCCTAACTGGCTTGGCTAATCGGAAAGTAAACACGTTGATCTCCATTCCTTATTTTGGCAGCTGGCTCTTCTCTTCTGGTTTATTTTAGTGTCTCCTGTCGACGTCCGAACCATCAACTCCCTGTCTTTACAAGAATCAACATCACCGATATTCCTTAAAATCCTTTACTACACTGAAGGATTGGGGAAACTGTCATTTCAGTCCAAAAACATGCGGTTTACATTTCACATTACAAAAGCAGAAGCAGCGCTGAAAATCTTTTGACTTGCACAATCTTCCTCATCTTTCATCTGGGACCGAAAGAATAGGGAAGGGAATTGGGATTCTGAAACCCGAGTAGAGACCGTGTAGGAACCACAGATTCTGGAGGGTGATTAAGGGCCCCCCTTTTACACAAAGGAAGTCACGTACAGAATATAAAAACAGAGATTCATTCAAACTCATACAAATTATATAGGCAAAATCCATTGCCAAATGTTATGCTCCAACGCCGTCTCATGAATCCCAAGTAGTCTATTGGTCATTCACTTTGGATCCAAAGGTTTCCCTGATGTGGTGTAACACTCAGAGGTAGCTTACCGATTTTGATTGGTTCGCAACCTCCTTGGCCAGATGGATGATGGAGATGTGGATCCACAATGGAATCAAGACCAAACGCCGATGCACCAAACGAGTCTGTAATTGGAGAAATCATCCCGAGTTCGTGTCCATGTCCGTCTTCATCTTCCTCGTGGTCCATCACACTCAGGACGGAATGAAGGCCACGGTCAGGATTGGCCAAAGACTGGCCAAGGACTCCAGTTAGAATCACTAACAGGACCACTATGGATCCTCCAGGGACAATTGACGAGGTCAATAATCCCATGTTTCTGGAATTCTTTGGCTCTGAGTTTCCTTTTAGTTCAGCCCCTAAATCAGATTTGCCCGTCCATCACTTTCCAGTAAAAGCACCGGGAAATGTGTTTCACATTTGTGTTTCTGTTCCAAATAAGTTTTTACGAGTTGAAGCCTTGCTTTTTTCGGGAAGGGAGCCGACTCTCGAGTGTTTCTGTCTGAGCGTCTGTTTCTGAACTGAAGTTCCAGTCTGGAAAAGGGCAGAAGAAAAATGGTCTTTTGTAATTGGTTTGTAAACGAGGCGAGGTGAGTTCTTGAGCTAACGAGGCTCGTCTGTTTTTGTATTCTGAAGACTTGGTAAAGGAAGGGGAAGGAATCCTGACATGGACATGGACATGGTCTGCATTTCCAATGAAGGAGATGGTGGAGATTAGGACCAAAGGGACCAAATGGAACCCTTTGGAAAGAATCTTCCAAATCCACTTCCCTTCAACAGCATCTCCACCTCCTTATAAATCTAAACAAAAGGAAAATTGTTTTCTCACACCTTGTTAGCTCACTATTTACTTTCCACCTCACAGCAACACAACTACTCCATAATGAGCAGTTTGTCAAGATTAATCACGAACTATACTCCAGGGAATGGCCTATTGGTCCACTCTATTCAATACACACACAAGAATAAAACAAATAGTACTCGCTCTAATCCAGAGGCAGCTAAATGAATTATCCTCTAATCCCTCACTAGGGTTTTTATCAAAGCTTCTGTCCTCTTCATGTTACCTTTGTTTTACAGCCATTGTTTGAAGCCAATAGAAAATCAGAAAAATATCATCTAAAATGTACAATTCAAAGACACAGTTGAGGACCCGTGGACTGTAATTCTGACCAATAGGAAGAGAAAACCGTAATTCTACCGTCGCATCATCACTGATGCGAGTAGAAGGCGTTCGAATTTTTCTATAAAACGAAAATAAAAATACGGCAAAAGTGGCAGTTAAGATTTAAGTCGACGTTAAGTAAGTTACGATTGATTAAGCAGTATTAATTGTAATTTGTAGTAAAGGACATTCATGTTATTTAGAAAAATGATTTTTTAAAATCTTAGTTTTCCCAATGTGTCTCCAATGTCAGGAAAATCCATGGCATGGAGAAAGAGATTTGGGTTTTCTGGCGACCATCACGTGTGACCCACGTGGTTTTGAGTTTTGAATTTCTGCGGGCTTTTTCCGCCATGCAGTCTGGAGAAAGGAGACGGCGTGGAATGCGTCAAAACAAACGGGACTTGCTGCAGAGCAGGAATGTTTGGAAACAAGGAAGAGGCCACTTTTCTGCTTTCTCTGATTACCACCCCTTGACTAGGAACGACCTTTGACCTTAATTAACTGAGTCAATTATATAAGGTAAAGTCACTGTTATTAGAGTATCTTTGGTTGAATTTATGGTTAAAATTATCCAATTTGCCAAACTGGAGATTAGGGTGAGGAGGTCGGGGACATGTTGGAAGTTAAGTTGTGTTCTGGTTGTCACCGAGTGTCGTCGCCTGGGTGGATTTGCTTGTCCTCTGGTTGAATATCCTGGGCTGAAAACAAGTTTGGTGAGGTGGGTTCCTTGCTCTCTTTGGACAGAGACTGATGGGGTCATTCCATCCACTCGGGATCAAAGGAACATCTCCATTGGATCAAACCATCAGTCCTCAACTGGAGGAAACAGAAGAACAACCATGCGAACAGGTAAGGAACCAAAGTATACCTAGTGAAAACGATTCTAAATCCTTCCATCTTGTTTCTAGATATTCTCCTGGTAGTCGTTCTCCTGCCCCTGGCATGTCGTGGAGCAGACTTTATCGAGTCTGTCCATGCCCAAGGGGCTGAGATTGCAAAGGAGATGGTCGTCGAGGGGTCACAGGTCGTATGGAGTCCGTTCTCAGTCGTCAATGTCCTCCCGCTCATCAACGGAGACGAGTCTCTCAAAGTAGGGTTCAAGACATCCATTGATCACTTCAAGGTAACTGCTAAGCCCGGAGAGGAATACTTGAGAAACTATCATCTGTGGCTTTGTTACATTGAAGGAAGTCGGTGGCATCCAAATCTCCAGGCTGACGTCAGTCTTTGCCAAAGACAAGTCCAAAGTGAACGCCCTCGGTGCAGAGTACGGAGTAGAGGTCAATGAGTTCCCAACCAATGACATCAAAGAGACAGTTGAGGAAAAGTACAAGGAGGAATTCGGAGTAGAACCTCCTGTTGGACTCATTCCGGAATGTAAATTCAATGTAAATGTAGCTGATTTTGTGGTTAATTCTAATTTCTTTTCAGCTCTAGAGAATGTGACACAGCTTTTCCTGACTAGCTTGTTGGTGAAAGCAGAATGGGAGACGCCGTTCAAATATGCTCCCAAGGGACGCTTCTTTATAAATGAAACACACGCCGTCAAAGCCCGTTACATGAGCAATATCGGGTTCTACTTGTATGGAACCATCCCTGGGGTTGACGCTAAAATACTTTCAATCCCTCTCAAAAACGTAAGAATCTCCAAATAAGGTCGGAATTTGAGGTTTGGGCTCAATTTGTGTCTTTTTTCAGTCAACGACGACCAGTTTGGTCCTCGTTGTTCCGACGAATTCATCCGGACTGGCAATGGTGAGTGCACAATTTGCAGAAGCACAAGTAGGCAATATCCTGGACACCTTGAAAAAGAAACGAACGCAACTCACACTCCCGAAAATCACTGTGGACTCACAGGTATGAAATGTCGACAAATTGTGTCACTCTAAATGCTCATGACTCAATTCCGTTTAGCTCCTCCTCCAACCAATCCCAGACGTGAAGATTATCCAATCGGGATCGATCCGGTTCTCTTACTTTGGCCTTGACAATCGCGTCTCCAAGATTCGTCGTTCTACGAACAAGTTCATTCGTACACGTGCCAATAAGCACGACCTCAAGTTCAATGTGAACCGACCCTTCATTTATCTTATCTTCGACACGACGGCTGGTGTCCTGAACTATGGTGAAGTCCTCCTGCCCGTTGACCAAACTCACAGTGCCCTCAATCTCAAATCAGAAGAGCCACAACACTTGACTCAGAATGCAAAGAGCCTCTCAGACGCCATCAGCGAGCGTGGGAGTCTCCTTTTCCAAGCAGTGCGACATCGGCTGCAGACCTTTGCCCTGAGTCCATTGACCTTGTCCCACGTTCTAGCTAGCTATGCCACTGTCATGGACCCAGTCACAAGCGACCTCCTTTTCTCCACTTTGAACTCAAAGGCTGGGATCAGTGAACTCTACTCTTCAATCCAGTATGCTAATGCCACTTCCTCAAACGCATCTTTCATCTCTGGTGGAAATGAAGTCCTCAAGGAGAAAGTAGAACCACTCGGAACTAACGTCGTTTTAGAGTCCAAAGACGGAAGTAAGAATGTAAAATGACTCCATATTGACATCAAATTCATAACTTTTGTGACTTTCTATAGAAACATGCGGTGAGACTGAATACAAGTACAATGTCAAACTCCGGGCAACTAGGAACTATGTCCGTACCTTCTACCGCAATGAGCGAGACTCTCTCAATGTCACTTTCTATGAGTATATTGGACATGTCAAGTACATTTCACTTCCAGTATACGATGCAAGGGCCGTTCTCATCTACTTGTCTGTAAGTTCTGTAGTGGAAAACCAGCAGTGGAGGAGCTCAGTACCTACCGTGCGTCTATTTGAAAACTAGCGAGATGTTAAAACCCACTCGCTGGTAAAAATTAGCCATTTTAATTCCTTTCGAACAATTTGTACCCAAATCAAAATTATCGAAGAAAATGGCCACCTTTATAGATGGGAAACATTTTTTGGACGAATTGTTCGAAGGGAATTAAAATGGTTAATTTTTACCAGCGAGTGGTTTTTAACATCTCGCTAGTTTTCAAATAGACGCACGGACATGAACGTATATGAAATTGAAACTGAACTTCACAGCCTATTAAAGATAACTTTGCAACTTGATTTTTGTAGCCGGCGCAGTCCCTCCTCATTTTCGTCCCGAACGAGCGGAGTGGCTTGCACTTGGTAGAGGACGGACTGAAGGATGTCACAGTGTCCAAACTCTTGTGTCAAATGAGAGATCGCCATGCTCGAGTCCGCCTGCCTGACTTTGTTGTAGACACTTCAACTGACCTCCTACCTCCACTTTTGGAAGTCCTCGGGGTCAAAGAGCTCAAAGTGGAAGGACTTGGACTCCCGATTGGAAGTCTGAGGCACAATGTGACTCTCATTGTCTCCGGTGGAAGAGGTAATGCTTTCTCACTAAGGCTATTCAGTGTGTTAACACTCATGCAGATCCTGATTCCTACTTGCCATTTGTAGACCCAGTGAAGCTGAGTCGATACTCTTACAACAAGTACACTGTCGGGAGACGACGACCAAGTACTCGAGTGAACGTTGACAGGCCATTTGTCTTTTACCTTTTGGACAAGGAAGGGGGTACCCTTGCATTGGGACGAGTGACCAATGTCCCAGCTGAAGAGGATGTTGAGCAAGATCAAGAACCACAAGAGATCATCACCACCAATGCCCCGGAAAAGGCATAATTTATTCCACATTAATGGGCTTGGTTTTTACTAAATAAATGTCACAAGGGAAAGTCTCATTTGTTTAATCAAGCGCTAGCTAGGAGAAAGGCGAGTCCGAAGAGAAGGACTTTAGTGGATGCACTGACCGAGTCTATCGTAAAGATCCGAAAGTACTCACCTCCCTCGCCCATTAAACTACCAACAAATGCTGAATCTCCGCTAATCTGCAAAACCACAAGAGTGCAATTAGACAAATGTCCTAAAGTGAATTTCTCATGTCTTTGTCATTTACGTCATAAACGATGGCAGCCATTCCTGTATTTTCTCCACTGGGATTTGCATTGTAGATGAGCTCTTCCATCTCATTGGACAGGACATAGGCTCCTTCCTTTGATGTCACGATAGAGCCAATTTGCGTTGTCGCATTGGCTGTGGTTACTCGACAGAACTGTAATTTGGGAATGTTAGATCGGCACAAGTCCAAAGGTTTGATTTCATACCGCACTTCCGCTTGTGGTTCTGTTGATGGTGCAAATGAAAACAGGGAGGTCAGTGTAAGTGTCAGTCTGAGCGGTGACAACAATGGTAGCCGGTGACAGGCAAGCCCATTCTGTTTCAACGTAGCAGAGACAAAGACTCTGCCGTCGTTCCCCCACAATCTCAAACACTTCAATGCCACCTGCAATAAAGATTGGTCAATGACATTTCTTGAAATAAAAGCCAGTTTACGTGGAATTAAAATGTGGTTCACCTTTGGCCTTTCTTCGTTTGATCTCAAATGCAGCCACATCTGCCAATACTTCAAAACCTGGGGTAGACTTGGCGTCCTTCTCAAGCATATCTAAAAGTAAACCGCAAATTAGCACCACGTGTCAACTTGAAGCTAGCATTTTGACTGACCGTCAAAATCAGTCATGGATGAGACTTTCTTCAAGGGCTGAGGCTGTGATTGGACAACTCCAAGGAACCCTCGGAGGAAGCTCATCTCAGTCCAGTGCTAAATTCCTACTGAGGTCATACAAATGACAAATTGTGTTTGTGTTTGGAAACTCGTCCAAGGTTACACGTGCATGGAAGCGTAGCTTCATTGATTCAAGCACCGTTTCCAAGCACAAGGAGACATCACAACAATGTTAATTATGCAGGAAACGTCTCATTTTTCTCCAAGGGTTAACAGTTTAAGGCGATTTTTCCATCAATATAAGAATTCGGAAGACCAATTCGGGAATGCTTCAATGTCATTAGCGGAACTGCTCAACAGCATCCAAAGATAACCTTCATCAACGGGCACAAGGTACTTGAAAAAACTAACTTGGTCTATTCTAAACTGAATTTCTTTTCATTAGGATTATTGTGTGCTCAACCGATGTGGCAACCTACCCAGGTGCCCTCCGTCTGGATAGGAATTACCCCACGCCACATCAAGTTTCCACCAACATGAACTAAATTCGGAGAACAAGACCCTAATATAACCTTCCAACTTTATTTTTGTAGCCGGCGCAGACCATCCTCAACTTCGTCCCGAACGAGCGGAGTGGCTTGCACTTGGTTCAAGCACCGTTTCCAAGCAAAAGGAGACTCATTTTTCTTCAATAGTTAACAGTTTAAGGCGATTTTTTCCATCATTGTCGAATAGGCAAGATTGCAACTTCTGATAAATGCAAATCACGCCGGAGTTGTTCGCAATTAGCTTAATTAGATTCAACAGGAGCTTAAAAAATTGGGTTATAATCAGCGTCAGATCTCCAGCGACAAATATGTCGATAACGAGGAGGAAACAAAAGTCCCGCAACAACAACCTACCAAACTCCTAATTAGCCAAGGGACGCTTATAAAATCGAGTGCAGATGAACCCTCTTTCCAGTTCTTTTTGTGACTCCTTGACCTATACAAAACCAGTGGACCAATTGCGAGAATGCATTTCTCTGTGGTGTTGATCTGTACCATCGTTTGCTTAGCGTTTCCGGCAGACGCCAAAATCAAGCTGATGGTGAGTCTGTGATGAGAATTTAGTAATTGAGGGTTTGTTGACCTTTGCTGGATTCGTTTTCAGGTGCCTAATTACAGGACCACCCCCACCCCTTTGGAACCATTGAAGTTTCAGTGTGTCTGTAACAAGGCTCAAAAGGACATCCTTATCTGCGCTGACGATGGATTGACATACACTTCTACTTGCGCTTTCCAATGCGCTCAGAAGAACAGTCCCAGTAAGGCATATTGCAAATGGCGCTAGGAAACGTTAATAGTCATTGCAGAGATGAGCTCAGTTTCTAAATTACTTTAACAGGGCTAAGGATCACGACGGAGGGGACATGTGCAGGCGTGAATAAAGAGCAGCACTACAGTGGCCTACTCTAAAGCTGGAAGTTTAATCTGACTCGACCAATTCCTGTTTTTTCAAGTCCATAAGTAAAAATAAAGTCTATGATGACGTGAGGTGGGCCTGGTGGGCCTATTTGTTGTTTATTTGGCTTGTTGACTGAGTTAGGATGAGGTGATTAGTGATGGAAGTGGGTCATCCAGTCACAAGTGGATGATGTCAACTAAAGGATCCAAAGCTAAACTGTTTGTTTTCAAGTGGACTGATAAAGGGATGGATTATGGCACTTAAATGGTATTGCTCGTGGAGGATTCAGTACTGCGCTGGACGCTTTACGAAAATAAGCGTCACTTATACATGGATCCACCATCGCTATCTCTCCAGGTCCACCCAAAACCAGAGTTTCTCCGGAGCTTGTCTTCCTCTGGATCTCCGGGACTCCTTCTTTACGAAAAACTTTCGACAGAAGAGAAAAACAAAAGACGTAAGGATCTAAATTCCTAATTGATGGAATTGATAAACTAATAAACGTCCATTTATGCGCAGTTGAGGGATATGAAGATATTGTGGCCAATCGGTTGAGCGAAGTTGGTTCCTGTGCTTTCCAGGGATGTCTGGAGTACCTCCTGGTCCTCCTTGGCCTTCCTCCGGATACAAACGAATACGAAGCTATCCCCGGCTTCGAGGCACAGGTCAGCAGAATCCTTCACAACTGGACTCGTCATCATGGATCCAATGCCACTCTAGGACTTCTTTTGGAACAACTCAGGAACCACAGGACAATCGCAGGTGAAAGCATTCATTAGTGATTCGCTGTGCTAACTGAACTGATTCCAATTTTTTACTTTCTCCAGAGAAAGTCTACGAATCCCTGAAGGCAGCGTTTCAATTGCGTGCAGAAAAATGAACTTACTGAGCATGAGAGCTAGCAGTTTGTGACTTTGGGACACTTTATACGCTAACTATTTTACCCATTTACTTCTTGACAACCAAAGCCTTGTTTTGAAAAACGCAATAAATAAAGATGCTTTCGTGATGATTTTTGAGCAACAAAAATAAAAGCTCATAAATCAAAGTGGATTTTTGTGTCAAAACCTTGAAGGAGTATGGCGAAATCCAACAATGAAGATAGCGGTTCGGAGAAGAAGAAGAAAAAGAAGAAAGTAGACGGAGATGGAGATGCAAAATCCCCCAAACGAGATAAGGTGAAAGCTGATTCTGGGGACGAAGGGAGTTCAAAGAAGAAAAAGAAAGGTAAGAAATCTGAATCCGAAGCGGAAGACACTGACGGTAAATCAGACAAGAAGAAGAAAAAGAAGAAGGACAAGAAGGGAAAGAAGTCGGAGTCTGAAGGGGATGAATCCTCGTCCAAATCAGGAAAGAAAAACAAGAAAGGGAAAAAGTCAAAGAAGGGGGATGAAGCTCCTGCTCCGGAAAAGCCCAGACGACTTCTCAGTTCAGGTAAAACTTTCCTCACTGACCCTGACCTTGGATATCGTGGATAATTTCATCTTTCCAGCAAGGAGCGCTGACGACGACGATGTATTCCAATGGCTCCTGGACATGGAAAGTTTGAAATCACCAAAGATTGAATCCTACGCTGCCGAAGAGTTGCTTCCAAACCTCCCAGAGCACCAATGGCTCCTCGTCCCTAGCATCAAATGGACCCTGTTCCGAGAAAAGAAGGAAGCGGAGCGCCTTCTCAGACTGAAACTAGAAGAGGAAGCTGCTGCGAGAGCTGCAGCAGAAGAGGAGGGAGAAGGTCACTGTATGCTTATTCCTGATGAATGCAGAGGTCAAGCATGGGTCGAAGGTGGGAAGGAAGCTCCTCCACCTACAGAAGAATGCTGGGCTGCCATTGAGGAGAAGCGACGCAAGGACGCGGAAATGCGATGGTTTGCGTGTGTCGTTGTCTCTGCTCACAAGCGACGTCCACATTGGATTCCACCACCAGAAGAGTACATTCGGGAGCAACACAAGGTCGCAAGATCACGAAAATCAGCAGAAAGAGAAGCAGAGAAAGGGAAGGGAGATCAACATAAGAAAGTGGAAGAGAAGCCAGTGGAATCCAACGTTTCTGAGGAGGCTCCACCGAAGAAGAAGAAAGACAAGAAAGGTGACTGGTGACACTTTTGATCTTGTTCTATTCTTCCAAATTAATATTTTTTCTAATTTAAACCAGAGAAAAAGAAGAAAGGGAGTGGGACTGAAGAGGATGACTCTGAAAAGAAAGGACACAAGAAGAAGTCCAAGAAAAAGTAATAGTTTTACTAAGCCCTTGGATTACACACTTTTGAGAGAGTTAATTGGATCAATCATCTTCGTGTTTCGAAAATAAAAACGATACTACTATATTACTTATTTAACTACAATATTACGGGAAGAATAATTTTCCAAAATGTGCAGGATCTTCAAGTATACTCACATCGAATTCCAGAGTCTAGAGCGATCTTGACGATCTGTGCATCGTGCTCTCTTCGAAGCGATTCGTAGTTGCGATACTCAGGACGTAAAGTCATGAGAGACGAGTCCTCGAAGCGTTTCGTGACATCGAAACAGGAAGCCCTGTACAGGAGTTGGATGACATGACCTATTGATGTTTTCGAAGCCTGTCCCAATAAATGCAAATTAACTTTTTGTCTTCACGATGAGGTATTTACTTTAGTTTCATAGATTCATTCATTCGGAATTCGATGTCGTACCTGAGGAAATTGAGGAGCTAGTCGTTGTACGACAAACATCACGAGAACTTTTCTTGACAAAGGTGACCCATCTTCCAGTGCGAGCAAAACCAACTTCAGTGCTTCCTCCTGCATCGCTGGTCCCATGAACTGGCACGCTCTCGCTCGGATGGCTCCCTATAATTTCAAAAAGATAGTGGCCTCCATTTACTGAAGCTCAAGATTCAGAATGTACCCAAAGTTGTTGTTGGGCGTGGTAGTGACTGAGATGACTACATGCAGCACTGAGTTCCGTGAGGACACGTTCACCGATTCCTCTGGACGCCTTGCAAATTCTGTTTTGCCCATTTGATGTTAGGGAGCATATTAGATTGAGCACCTGTGGAGTATTAATGTGGTATTAGTATACATGAAATAAGCAAATTCAATTTATTATAGACGATTCACACCGCTCACGCAGGTACCTTTCTGTGTATAGCACGAGACGACGTGTTTGACTTAAGAAGTAGGGCAATGTCGTTCAGGCAATAAATAGCAGCACCACAATCTGGAAAAGTTCCATAGTTAAAAATCCTGGAGCAAACTACATAAATGTACTGAATGAGTTCCTTTACCAGGTTCTAAAGGTGGAAGTTGAATCATTGGGCAATCGAGGAAGGAGAGCAAGGCCACATTTGGGATGCCCTGGAAATCAGGATGCAGTCGGATAGCACATCTTCGGCACACGGTATGGCCACATATGAGGCCAATTGGAATTTTTGTTACGGAGTCATATTTGCAAAGGCAAACGGCACAGAAGGAATGATGCTCGGTAGTATTGACAGTGGCTGAAGCTGGACATCCACACCAAGTACCTTGCTGCTGAACCATCGATGACCTGACCCCATCCATGAACGTTTCTTCTATCACCGCTCAAACTTGCTGCCTAGTTGCCTCCAAGGTTTGATAATCCTTATTCCACCTTTGGAATGAATATAACTAAAAGATACACTGTCAACTTTACTATCAATTAAATTACGAAAGTATTGTGCGCTTACCTCCAGGGCCAGGGCAGTCAGGTCTTGTGCTAAAGGTCAGAAACACACAAGTGACCCCGATTTGTTCAACACTCTTCTGGTTCTTAACGAGACGACTGACATCTGAGAATATCTCAAGTCTCAAAATAATAGCGCCCGTGACCATATCACTCCCTCATCGCTACGTAATTAGCCCCATTTCCGTATTATTGGTTTAGGGTGAACCCGA
>VNWY01000432.1:0-44326 GCA_009869845.1 Pseudachorutes palmiensis | reverse complement strand
AGTAACATCCTCGTCAACAACTTGTAAATTCAATCACAAATTCAAATATTGAATATTTTTATTTTTACTCGTTGGATTGCAGGGGTCAGGTAAAGCTGGCTGATTTTGGACTAGCGAGACTTTACAACGCAAAGGACAAGCAGCGGCCTTACACAAACAAAGTGATCACACTCTGGTACCGCCCACCCGAACTCCTTCTCGGGGAAGAACGATATGGTCCTGCAATTGACGTCTGGAGCTGTGGCTGCATCTTGGGTGAACTCTTCCAGAAGAAACCAATGTTCAGAGAAAATGCAGAGCTGGCTCAATTACTTGCTATTTCCAAGATTTGTGGGACTCCAACCCCTGCCGTCTGGCCGAATGTCATGAACCTCCCTCTCTACTCAACCATTCGAGTAACCAGAACGTACAGACGGAGACTAAGGGAGGAAATGATAATGTTGCCAGACGCAGCACTGGACTTGTAAGATCCTTCACCAGGCCAGCGCTGATTCTCCTTCCCCTGTCTCCTTCCTTGCAGTACTGACCCTCTCTTTCCCTTTTGTTTTCAAGGTTAGACCAAATGCTGGAACTGGATCCGGACAAAAGGATTTCAGCAGATGATGCACTCAGAAGCCCGTGGCTGATTGACATTGAGCCTGACTTGATGGAACCACCAGCACTTCCAGCCTACCAACACTGCCACGAACTGTGGAGCAAGAAGCGAAGAAGACAATTGAGGGATGCTGAGGCGGCTGCGCAGAACCTACCACCTGGGAAACCAGCCCTTCTGCCCAATCCAGCACTTCCTGGGAACAACAGGGCCTACGATACTCTCCCGTAATCACCCAACAATAAAACACTACGTTCCCTTTTATTAGTACAATTGGGAAGTCTGCTCTGGGGACAAAGTAGATAAGTAATCCTCAAATGATGAATTTCAACTTAGTTGAACTCAAGTCATGAAAAACCATTTTTTCCGTATTCGTATTCTGAAGAGGATTCCTTATAACTTCCCAATTACTCAACTTTTATATACTTGGTTGAAATTGAGAATTAATTTTGTTTTTTGTTTATAATTTGCAGTTCGTCTAAAGGGATGAAGAAGGAAGCTGGTTTTGGCCACGGGAGTCGTCCGACAACCCCTTCATCCCTCGGTGGGATTCCCTGTCCTCCACCGCCAAAGATTTCACTCAAGTGAAGACACTTTGTCTCTGAGAGTATTTGATTGTCGTGTTGCTGGGAGTAGTTGGTCTCCCTTCATTTAGATTGACCTTCCACCGGAGATTGTCCACCACTCCTCGCCCAGGGGAAATGTGACGAGATGCTGGAACGAAGAGCTTTTCCTTCATCTGAAGACGTGAGGGCCAAGGTTAGCACATACACACCTCCCCCTATTTGACTTATGTAGTTTTATCTCTATTTATATCATAATGTCGATAGTTTATTTATAAATCATATAAATTCCAGTCCCTTTAAGTACTTTAAGGCTAGATTGAAGGATCACACAGATACGCAACTGGCTAAAAAACCTAGTTAAGATAATCAATCGTCAGGTGTTAATTGGTGAAGGAAACCTTGATGGTCGTATAAGAGTGTTAACCACTATTAACAACTCCAGACTGCACAAGGGAATTCTCGGATTAAATGTCGTCTGTACCTCAACACTTGGTAAGTGAATTCACTTTCTTTTGTCTCTTGCCATTCTCATCAACATCCACAAAGTCAGGAGAGTAATTGCCAAATGAATCGAGTCGAATGAAATGGATCGCACAATTCCATTTAACGAGCATTTTTAATGAGCTGTAAAAAACAATGATAACTCTGAATGGAATTGGACTTGCGAGAATCACAGGATTGTGGGGTCGTCATGAGACTCCTCCTGAACTGGCTTCGGTGACGTGGACTCTGGTTCCTTTGCTTCCGAGGATGCTCCAGTGACGCCTTGGCTTGAGCCGTTGAGTTCAGCCTCAAGGCCAGAGGGCGTCCGAGGCTTCATTTCCTCTTGCCCTGCCTTGGGCTTAGGGGGGTCGAATTGCTGCATGAGTTGAGCCCACGGGTCTTCCCACATTTCAGGGCTCACCCAGTTCTCAATGTTGTTCTTGTCAAATGGAACTCTGTACTGGTGACCACCTTCCTGTAACAATTATAACAAAAACTATAAAGAAAGAATATACGAAAAGAAATACCATAGAATATATAGAAGAAAGTAATGTTTATGGATCAAACATGCGGATAATAGGACGAAGGAGGGTGCGCTCAATTGACTTTGTGGATGGGTTGATGAGTATGATGAAATTGACACTGACGATTGATTATAATTAACTTACAACGGGGTATCTTGGTGTAAACTGCTGTTGGTGGTGATGTGGGTTGTAGTATGGTGCTTGCGAGTAGTAGTTGACACGGGGTCGCCATGTCCGTGGTCTTGGGTTGTAGTATTCACTCTGACCTCGCCAGTTACCACCACCACGACCACGATAGTTTGGACTTTGCCATGTGTTGTTATTTAGTCGTGGTCTTGACCCACGGTAGTTCCAACGGGGATCCAGGGTGAACAGCTGACTACCTATTGTAAACAGAAACCCAAATGTCACCTTATTTCATACATTTGATGTAGCAATTAGGATAAATTGTACCTCTAATTAACTGCTTTAAGTTTCAATTGCTCCAATGTCCAATGTCCAGGTACCTGTAATAATGAAATTCAATTTTAATTATGTTACAACATAACGAGTATCAATTTCACCTTACCTTTGCAATCCCAAGTGCCAGCTGGTTACCCCAGAGTATAAAATTGGAAGACTATGTTCTGGTTATCAAGGATTAATCGTTACAAATTACTTTTGGTAATTTTGATGTCTTCCAAAGGAAATTGAGGCCGGAATGAACAGGGAAAAACCAACCAGAAAAAAAATCCCATTTGGGTGTGTGTGGAGAATTCCGTCTCATATGCGGGCATTGATGGAAAGTAGCAATTAGCTAAATTAAAGTAATTAAGAATTCCCTCTACCCCATACGCTAAGGCTGTCGCCGCTCTAACCTCAATAACTTGATAATTTTATTTTGTTTTATTCCAGGTAGATTCATCGTCACTTTGGTAGGAATTTTCATTCAGCGTCTCCAGTGGTCTCCAGAGCCTGGCTTCCAGCGTCGTCGTCCGTTATATGGAATCTTTACTGATTCCTCGAGGCAAGACTGATTTTAAAGCACAAGTGACAAGTGAACCTTGTAGTCTAGTCAATTCAATTATACTGGAGGCGAGAGAAAGCACGCTTTCCCTCCATTGATACTCTGTGATACATTTTTATTTTTATACGCTTGTAACGAATCCAAGGAAGAAATTGGGAAAGATTTAATCAAGGCTGAACCTTTGTGGAGGATTGCATGACTGTAATTTTCTTGAATCCGGTCTTTCTTTGAAGATTTGGTATATTGTATAAAGGAGGGGTTCCATCGGGATTCCAGGGCGGTGGGGCTAAGAAGTGGCTTTGTTAAAAGTCGATGAATTCGATATCATCCTCGTAGCGGTGAGTGAGGTACTCTGCGCTTTTGGCTTTCCGATAAATCCGTGACTCTGGAGGGACTTTGATGTCCGTCTACAAAGAAACAAACATTTCTGCTACATTTCCTTTAACTCTTACTTTCTATACTTACGTTTAAGTTAGTGACGAATGAGTTGAGCCTTGGCCTTAAAGGACTGCATCCAGCGTCGGTGAGGGAGACCAGTCCAAGGCCCCCAACGCCCCCTGCGGTCAGCCCATGACACTCATGGACTGGAATTCGAGAGCACTGGAAGGAAGGGAGAACGTCCAAGCCAGCCATGGAAGGGTGCAAAGCCAATCAAAGCACATAATTACACATGCTACCTACACAATGACCGCTCTAATAATCTACAGTGCTCTAGAGGTAAGGAATCCCACTCAAAGGTCAAAGGTTAGGTTGAAAGACTTGTACATTTCATAGGGAGGCTGCCTGGACATGATGGGCACAAGGTGAGGTGGCCTACCTGGTGGTGCGGAGTGATGACACAGTTTGTGCAACTCACTCCAGTAGGCTGATTCTCCTTGTAGGCTGGTTGATACGGAAGCAACATCCGGATCTTCCCCCAACGGTGGAAAAATAGGGCTGCAAAAGGTCAGAAGATCAAAAATCAGTCAATGGTACCCTTCCAGTAATAATATCTCACAAATATATCGCACAAATCCTCACCGATGGCCACGATCCAAAGGATAAGGGCGAGTCCAACTAAGCTCAACTCAACCAACTTGACCTGTGGCATTTTGAGTTCCCTCGAAGGCTCTTCCTGGACAACCCCATCCAGTTCTGTCTCTGGCTCCTCCACTGGAAATCAAACCAATCAGAACGAAGTTGCATGACAAAGTATTGTAATTCCCTACTTGGAGTTTTGATGATGAGGACGTTTGATCTCCGACGGACATTTCTGCTGAACAGTGTAATGTAAATTTGATAGTCCGTGTCAGGAACTGAAAGCAGAAATCCACCTTTAATTTTAAACCTTGCGTTTAAACTGATACTGTCCTTACGTAGATTTTCTATAGTTTGGTAGCAACTATTTCTTGGTACAGTTTCCACAACCCTGTAAGTGGCCTTGAGAGGTTTGAGCGTGAGTTCGTATTTGTCATGGAGGTGGTGGTTGCGGCAGCTCCACCGGAGACTCAGTGACCTTGGAGTCATGTCCACCAGGGTTAGATTCTGGGTCTGAGGGTCAAAGGGGGTTGTAGGCATTGGGAAGGGAGGACTCTGCGTCTCTCCTGTAATTAAAACAAAAATCAGAACAATCAGAACATCATCTTGAGAGGGTGTTCTTGATGACCTTGTTCCGGAGACGCCAGTTCCAGGAAGCAGACAAAGAAGAGGAACACCAGCATCTCTATGCTGGGGTCGAGGGAGACAAAACCCGGAGACTTTTAAACTTGCTCTGCCATTTGCCAGGGGTAGGTGTCAGGGATGATTGTTTGATGATATTTCTTTTCTGATTTGTTTGGTTGTGACTGGGGTGTTTGATTGTGGTTTGTTCGTAATTAAGTTGTCTTGTCTATTTGTTTACTGTGTGTGGCATTCTGCGTGTGGCATTGGCCTCTGAGTCCACCTGGAAGGAAGAGGAGCAATTAGGAGGCGTTGAGTTCACGTGGCCTGGAACTGGCAGATGCGGAGACATGGAGACATGGCTGTCATCAATCGATGCCCCAACATTAGCATTGTCTCATTCCGCAGTTCCCCAGTCCATTTGAAGTACTGCCGAAGGGAGGGGTCTCTTGTTTATTGATTGAACTCAAATAACCGACTTAATGGCCGCCCATAATTACAAACTCCCCTTGATTGTTTTGACGTAGGCATAAGGGGAAGACACGACGGCCAAAATAAACAGTTCCCCATCCAACACCATTCTCAGCCAAATCCACCAATCCCATGTCAGCACTAAACTGTGACTTCTACAAGGACCCTCCGGCCTTCAATCACGCCGTCTTCACAAATATGAAATGATGGACATGGAAACTCCCATTTACAGCTTAATGTTTTGCAAATGAACTGAGGAGGGCGTGGTCCACTTACTGACACCTGGGCAGGAAAGGAGTTTTAATTGCCCAACATAAAGGTCCCTTGACCCTTGATTGACTCTCAGTTTCTCTAGCAATAGGCTGAGGTAGAGCCCTGAATAATGGATGTACCGTTGTGATTGTCATTCTCAATTAAAGGCCTGAGTTGACTTTGAGTTGACTTTCGTGGCTTCATGCCCAGAGCCTGGTCTGGATATTATTCTGAGTGTCCATGATGGACTCAATCGACCCCTCCTCAATTGAATTAACATCCAACTTATTCATGAGGGACGCCAATCCAAATACCTACTTGACTCACTCAGCCATCCATGGGGGTCAAATGGACACACTCATGACCTCCATACTCACTCTAATCTCTACCACCATCTCTACACATAATACCACTTTCATCCATCACCTCCGCAAGTGTCAAGTGACAATGGATAAGAACTTGGAGGGCCCTTCAGAGAATCGCTATTCAGCAGAGATCCTTGGATTGGTAAGCGTGTTCGTGTCGCAAGAGCTTTCCCTGGGGATGCCACGGAATTGGTTGGGTGAAAGCTCTTTCCACCCCCTTATGACTTGTGAGGCAAAAAGTATGCATACTTTTTGCCTCAGAGGGAATGCTTGGACCCTGTGTCTTTGTGGATTTGTTGTTTGTGTCCTACATTACCTGGGTGTTGACCGGAAGTGACGAGGGTGTTCCTGTAATGAACTGGACATTGTTATTAGATGGTTGATTGGAGTATTTGGTGGGGATGATGACAAGGAAAGTGAGGGGAGAGGAGTCTCCTGTTCACAGGCAGAGGAACCCAATCATATCATCATTAATGTTGCAACGGATATTGATTAGCTCAACTCACAATAAGGTCATCCAACAATATCCACTACACAAAAAGAACGCACACGGGCAGGCCTTGACCTCACTAAACTACGCACTCCTCCTTGTCAAATTAGAACCAAACTGCTTCCACAAAGGGATGGTGACGGAAGGCCCAAAGGGAGAAAGCGGAGAAAGCTTGCTGTGAGGAAGTTGAGTTGGAGGGTCCCTTGCTTCCTTCCAACAGTTTCCCAGTCCACAGTGTCCCAATATTAACTGTTACTGGACTAGAGTTGACCTGGCTTGTGTGCTTGAGTTGTCCCGTCCAGAGTGGCACTGGGCAGAGGGAGCGTTCTGCTCACTGTCTCCATTGCTCGGACCACTTGGGAGCTTCGGAGTGGGTGGCTTTATGCTGGGGACTTTCTTCATACGGGATGAGGCTTACACTCAAAGACACTAATGCCTTGATCCAGTCATCCAATCAGGAGTCAGCGACAAGGCGACAATCACAAACCAACCACCCCATTCAACCACATTCAAAGTTCAAACCAATCTTAGGAACCATGAAACTAGTTCACTTTCACCCACTTTCACAATGGCCTACCGGCGCTGCGTTTGTTTGAAATGCACAATCCACCACTTCTTTCTGTGGTTTGGACGGAAGTGGAAACTTTCCCGGAAGCAGTTGGTGGTTTCAGTGTCAGTCTCTCAGTTCCACGCCTCTATTTCTGATTCAGTGCATTCTTCGCAATGGGGCAAATGGGTCCTTTGGTTTTCATCCTACTGACCCCCTTCCTTCTTATTGGCGGAGAAGAGAAGGCTCAGGAAGGGTTTGACTTAGTGTCGCCCCTGGTCTTCCAAAGACAACTGGACAGACAAAGCCATTTTGGATGGAGCAGTGCCTTGGTCAACGTCAAAGAGGCAGAAGGACACATATCATCTTGGTAAAACACATTTCAACCAATCATTTTTGAATTTGTGGATTTTGGTCCAGGGTTTTCATTGGTGAGCCAAAGGGGAACTCCAGCGACCCTTCCTATGGAGATGTTCTTGAACCCGGAATTGTGTGGAGGTGCAGTCTACCACTCCATCACGCTGGCAATGGACCCAGTCCGCACTGCCAGTCACTCAACATTGACCCCAATCGACGGAAAGGTAACAGCAAACGTCACAATAAAGTAATTTTATAATTTGAAGAATTTGTGATTCCGTTTGGATTAGACTGTGGACTGAGCTGCCCCCGAGGAACTCCGCGTATCGAGTACCACTCCGGGAACTTTGTTGGAGGGACAATGGTCAGTCAAAATGGCCGCCTTATCATAGGTGCACATCGCTACCACCGTGGTGGGGACAAAGACCCAGGTATTGACGTCACTGCTGCTCCATGGGCCAACGCTATTCCTTCATGATGATTTTATTTAGTGGTGAACGGTCTCGCTTATTGGTTCGACACGCAGCACATGTTCACAGCATCAAACGAACTCAAAATTGAACGGCAATCCTCGCATCGACTCATTCCTTTCTTCTACCGTGAGAAAACACACAAATGTAAACTTGGTTAGTCTTAACGGCGCGTCTTTTTGCGTTTAGCTGCCATTGGTTCCAATCTACTTCCGCATCAGTACTACCAGAGTTACCCCGGAGGAGTACAACTCCCCGAATTGGCACACGGAGAGGCTTCCTTTTCCCTTCACTTGAGCTCAACTGACGAACTTCTGATGGGAGCACCAGGAATCAGAGTCTGGAGAGGTAAGTGACCAATTGGAAACGAGAGATTTCTCTTTTCTGATTGGCAGACTCTTGTAGGTGGGGTTGTTCGCTATGAGTCTGACACAAGGGATCACACGAGTGAGCCAAGGCTCAATGCAGACGGAAGTAGGGAATTCAATGCATTCAAAACAATCACCAGGAGGAGTCAGGCAAACGACTACTTTGGTAAGCTCATGACCGCAGTCGGAAAATAAGACTCCAGATTCGATTGGATGCAAACAGCCCCAAGAATATCCCATGCCACTAGACTTTAGTGCTTGTTTCCAATTCCAGGCTATTCGGTTTCCTCGGGTCGGTTCTTCTGGTCTCAGTTGACGAGCATTGTGTACGCATCTGGAGCCCCCCGTGCCCGTGGTCTCGTTGGAGAAGTGATAATCTTCAGAATCAGGGACAGAGAAATAGATGAGAATGTCATCATTGGGGGCTCTCAGTTTGGTGGCTACTTTGGAGCTGTCTTGGCCTCTGTTGACCTCAACAACGACCGTGTGGACGAGCTGCTCATTGGCTCTCCTTGCTTCAACGAACCTGGCACTGGAGGCAGTGGAAACACCTTCATCGAGCAAGGGGCGGTCTTCCTTTATAGTTCAGAACTCACGGTAAAACCTTGGCCGGGATTTTTATCACTTCTACATTTTCAATTTGTTCTAGTCATCGACACCTTCGCTAACTGGGCTGAATTTAGTGCGTATTATGAGCGGGAGTAAAGGGTCTGGACGATTCGGATCCGCCATTGTGAATCTAGGAGACATCAACGAAGATGGATTCCAAGGTATATTCAAAAACGCGAGAAGTTAATTTAAAATTCATACGGGATTGCAAATACGGGATTTATTCTTAGATTTTGCAATTGGAGCCCCGTATGAAGATGAGGAAGGGGCCGTCTACATATTCCACGGAAAGCAATACATCCAGGCTGAATGGAAACCGACCCTTCGTGTCAGCCCAACAGCACTTGGAATTCAATTGAAGGGCTTTGGGTGTTCCTTTTCGAATCCTACGGATGTCGACATCAACCATACACCGGGTACCTTTTAAAGTTGCGATTCCTTCTTCACCGACTGTTAATGGATGATTTTGTGCAGATTTGTCGATTGGCTCCTTCCTTTCAAAGTCCTCGATCATGATTCTACGTAGTCGCGTAAGAATGCTTAATTCAACATATTTTATAACATTGATAATGGAATGGAATATAGCCTGTCCTTGATTTTGACACGAGTGTCACTTACTACGCCGCTGGAGAAAATTCAAGGCATCCCATCCGCCAACTCGCAGCCACCGACAGAGCATTCCAGATACAGACTTGTATTCGACTCAAGGGGAAAGCTCTTGCGGCTAGCACCACAAAACTCAGTAACGTAGCTTCACCTATGCGACACGTTTAGACACCTTGCGACATAAACTTGTGTTTGTTTTGTCACAGATTTGGAAGTGACGATGTCCATCGACGAAGGCCAGACAACTCCTCGTTTCTCCTTCGTTTTTGAATCAGCACCGCCACAACGCACCGTTTCCTTCCAGATCCAGGCAGACGCGCTCAAGTTCTCATGTAATACATTCCAGGCAAAGGCAGACGTCGTAAGTTTTCCACGTAAAATATTCTACAGAATTGCGCAGTCTCAGTTGACATTTGGGTCCACAGATTCTAAACGAGAAGTCTCCTTCCATTGATCCAATCCACTTTGAGCAAATCATCAGCTACAAAGGGGAAGTGGAGGCGCCTGGACCGCTCGTATACGGAATCCAGTCGAATTCAGGGAAAGCGAAACTCCTCGGTGGAAAAGGTTTGCTCAACAATCAATGCTCAAGTGTACACTGATTCTTTGTGTCTCCATTCAGACCAGTTTGTGCCCCTCCTTCCCTTCCCGGTGAGCAAACGGATCCTCCCCGAAGAACTGAACATCAATTCAGACTGCAAGGACGTGAATCGTTGTGTACCAGAACTCGAAATTGAAGCATGGTGGGCTGATGAAGGGAACAAAGGTCAAAAGATCACAACGTGAGACGCACATTTAATATATAGCCAGAAAAGCTCTTTCTGTCTATTATTATATTAAATGTGTGCACTATTCCAGCGTTACCTTAGACTGGACAAAGCGCCTTGGGCTGCACATAAAAGTCTCTAACCGGGGGGAACCAGCGTATAGCCCCCAAGTCAACCTCATTTTTCGAAGCTCCACGGTGCCAAGAATTGATTTCCAATCCTCATTGACAGAGTGTCTGGAGCTGAGTGACAGAAATGCCAGGATGAGCAAGGACTACACGATTGCAGTCACTTGCAACCTCGGCACTCCGCTACGCAAGGAAAAAGTAAAAAAGAAAAAAAAACTTAATTCTGTTACTGTTGTGCACATGATTGACCTTTGCCGTGTAGCCTAGAGAGATCGTGATTCCCATTCGATTGGATGAAATCTATTCAGAAGCAGAGATGGATGAGATCGTGGTTTCTCTCAACGTGGAAGCTCGGAACGATCCTGCGTCGAGGAAGACGCTGGATGATTTGGCCTTGACCTTGGTTTCAGATGTGAGCGTCGCTCTTGTGGGCTCAATTACTCCCCCCACTGAACCAGTCACTGTACACTCCCCATTCGTACAGCAATACGAGGTGCGTGCGTATCTTACAATGCAACAAAGACCAGAGAATCTACAGTTCAACGAAGCATTAATATACTTATGTTCTTGCAGGTTATTCTAACCGGCACCAGCCCCGTGAAACTTCTTTACTTGAAGTTCAATTTCCCTTCTTCCATGCTCCACGCTGAGCCTCTCCTTGCAGTTCAGCATCCAAATGGGAATGGGATTCAATGCACCGGAAAATTCCTCCAACTAGGGAAGGAAGAAGGACTCCCACCAGTTTCTGGGCCTGGATCTGTGGACGGGAATGAATTTAGTTCTAGAAGGCGGAGAGACGTTGGAGCACTGAAGGGAAGGCTACCAAGGGGAGAGCGGATGCTGGCAACGGAGAACATGACCCTGCTCGGGTGTGGAGACTGGAATAGCCCCACGGGGGAGTGTATGGAGGTCGCTTGTAATATTTACAAAGTCCGTCCGAATGTCCAATTAGAATTAATCACTGTCCGGATGCAACTCAACGCGACGCAGGCACTTGACGTGATTGGAGAGAAACGATACATTCTGCTGGAGACCTTGGGTTCTGTGGAAGTGTTCAAGTACCCCAAGAGTGGTCATCGGGCCGAGTCCTTTGCTCAGACGATTGTCCAGTACAATGAAGTTTCGATTGCAGAGAAAACAGGTTTATGGGTCTACATTGTGTCCGGTTTGGGGGGACTCCTCCTACTCATCCTCATCATGTTCTGCCTCTACAAGGTTAAACCTCACAACTAAAGGAAACAATTATTAACGTTGTTTTGCTCCCTTGTAGAATGGATTCTTCAAACGAGCGACGAAGATCCAACTGGAGGAGAGAAAGGCGGAAGTACAGGTCAGCCATAGGCATAGGAAGTTAATCCAGCCATAGGAAGTTTAGTAATCGTGAATTCTGGTTTAGGTTCAAGAGGCAATCCGTAGGCAGTCAATGTTGGAAAACTCCTCACCATGACCAACAACCCGAGTAGTCCTCTCTAAATTGAAAAAATTAATTTTTATTCAAAGTTTACCCATTTCTCCTTCACTTTCTGGTCTGAATTCCAAGCTTTAAAATTAAAAACTGAGTTGACTTCCACAATCTTCATTTTTCTTTGCAAAGGTGTTTTCGTGTGATCCTTCATGCGTGAATGCCTACTTTGTTAGTTTTGATTTGTTCATTGACCTCATTGTGACCCCAGATGACAAATTCACAGCAGCGGATGAGTCCTGTCGGAGGTGAAGGGAACTAACTTCCGAGAGGAGACTGTGCAGTAGAGGAGGAGGAGGAGCTACAAGGCGTCTCTCTGTCTCAAAAGTGCGGTTTTCCCTTTTCACAACACTTCACTCTTCATTCCGAGTTCTAAAATTCATCATCAATTATAAAACCAATTAGTTTACATCAATTAGTGTCTGCATTCCGTAGCTAAACAATCAGTCTTTATAAAGACTAACCCCAGTCACCGTTCTGTCACCACCACCACAATGGATCCAGCTGATGTGGCAAAGGCTGAATTCCTAGAGCTCCTTGACCGGTTCAAACAACATCCCTGGACGGACATTTCCGAATCCAGTCTAGAGTCCTTACGATGGATCGAGAAGGAAATGGAGAGAGCCGCACAACTAACCACACCATCCCCACTCAAGGTAAGGTCATCCAGGAAAAGTTTCCCTTATCTCCTGGATGACATTGACATGGTTTTATTTCAGAGAGGTGGCAGTGGGTCTCTAGATCCAGCGGAGGGTCATCCTTCCCCAAAGGTAAGGTCACAAACATTAGTTTATACTGAATGACTGGATTATAACTCGTGTTTTCTTTCAGAAGACTCCTCGGATGTTGACCCAACCACCACTCAATGGATCACCCCCCAAGGCTTCTCGAAAACTGGACTTCACATCCTATCCTGTCGCTGACCCTAAACCACAGATTGAGAATGCTATGGAGGTGGCGACTAACCGTGAACAAGTCCAAGATGACGCAAACGTAACAAGAGGCAATCCGTAGGCAGTCAATGTTGGAAAACTCCTCACCATGACCAACAACCCGAGTAGTCCTCTCTAAATTGAAAAAATTAATTTTTATTCAAAGTTTACCCATTTCTCCTTCACTTTCTGGTCTGAATTCCAAGCTTTAAAATTAAAAACAGGAGTTGACTTCCACAATCTTCATTTTTCTTTGCAAAGGTGTTTTCGTGTGATCCTTCATGCGTGAATTTCAGTATAAATTCTCAGCATTTGATGAGCGTGGTCGTAAGATTTTCTCTTGATTTTTGGTGATAAGATCGTAGAGGGCGGCGTAGTGGTTCCTCAATTCAGACAAGACGATACGAAGACTCAGAAACTCCTTTTCATCCAGTTCGTCAATCAGACGGCGGTAGTCGTTCACATGCGGATACTTGGCGATTTTACTTATGATCTTCCCACGGCTCATGAAGTAGCGACTGATTTGTTCGTAGAAAGCAGCACTCTCAGCCTGAAACAGAAAGTTGATAATTGACCACAATTAATGTCAATTATGATTTCCTGATATCACCTCAATGGTTCTAATTTCGCCAAGTGTGTCCTCTTGAATGCTCACACCAAAGTTGTTTCCGTCCTCAATCTTCGGGATTAAAAATGTGAGCCACATCTTCAACTGGAAAACAAAGAAAATCAAGTTATTTCACAATGAAAATCACAAGAGAAGCAAGTTCGTTATACCAAATTGGAGTCCTCGACGAGTTCACGAATGTGTGGCTTCACCAGGTCGATGAGAGCAGTGATTTTAGTGTTGCAGACTACAGGGCCAGTTGCAAGGGCAAGAACCTTTGTGCCCTGGACCTTCCCATTCTCAGCTTCACCGTCGACCTCTGAGATTTTGTTGTTGACCTCGACCTTCCTCTTCTTGCCCCTGGTGGCCGTTGGTGGACTGGAAGTCTCTTCCACAGCAGCGTGGTTGTTGCATCCCCTGGAAATAGCCTGTGGATCTGGAACTGGAATGTTTACTGCCATATGAAGTGAAGCAGGGTCCTTGACCAAGAAGTCAGGCGACTCCAGCAAACTCGTGAGCTCCAAGATCTTCGATGGGAATTTGACTTTGACCTGTGTCTCGGCCTTGTCCTTCAAGGAAGTGATAAAGCTCTCCACGTTCTGGAAATGTAACAATTGAATTGTACAGATTGACGAGGTTGACTGTTGACACGTTGAGAGTGAAGTGACTTACCGGGTTCACCTCGATTACTTGATTTCTGGATCCCATTGTTGAGAAGATGAGGAGAGATCCGGCAAGAGCTAATTAGTAATTGGAAAATGTTAATTAAAATTGTCGTGAGCAAGAGGTGGAAGAAAGTGCGGCAACCGCATGGCCTGGCACTCGAACCTTCCACACACAAAATGCAAAATCACCAACAGTCCACGGAAACACAACTGTAAAACGGTATTCACAAATTAACTAGAAATTATAGAAATTGCAGCAAAAAAAGTATAATCTATCACAAAACAGCTCTATGATTTCTTCAAATTAAAGATTGCATATCAAAATGACAATTTTCATCTGACTGGGAATTATAATTTACTGCTCTGAATGTGGACACGAGCAGTCACATCGCTATCTCGCTATTCTAAGCCAAAAGAAAACTTTAACCAAGAGCGCCATAATCGCTCCCGAGAGAAGCGAGCATTGAGTCAGGGACAAAAGAAGCCACTACCACAGCCAAAGTCGTAGATTCCATGACCGTCACCGGTCAGCCAAATGCAACAACGGCTATCGTGACACCCCCCAATGGAAAAATTCCAATTGTCATGACGAAACGGATCTCGACTTTGATCATCATGTGCGGCTGGATTCCTTGGACAAGTCACAAAGAGGACGACTGTCTCGAAAAGTCACCCTGCGAAATTCACCCAAGCAAGCACCGGTCTACGAAATTCGACCGCTGGGTTGACGGCTCAGATCCGGACAACGACAAGTCCATCGCAGTCCCTCATTCTCGTGAAAGACAACCCTCATGACCCATTTATTAGAAATATTATTATTTAGCAATGATTGTTTTATAATATTTATTTTGCGAAGAATGAGTTGGAGGTTTGGTATACTGCCGAGATTGTGTTTCATGGAAAGAGACTGGTTGCAGTGTTGCCATTTGGTTCTGGCGTCCTGCTGTCTCCCGTGCCCTTGTATTCTGGATTTAATTGAAACATTTGAAATTGTTGTTAATTAATGAAATGAATCGTGTCATTGTTTTATTGAGATAATGAATGACGCCTGTATCCTTGCTTGTGCTGAAGTGTGTTTCTGCCTTGTGTATTGAGCATGGGAGGTGGCTGAGTGGTTAGCCCATTTGCTCAAAGTCCGTGCGCATTTCCCTTCTATTCGCTCAATAGAAAAGGATCTCCACTTGTCATCGCTCGCTCCAAGGACATGCACTCGCACTCTGGAATCAAGGCACAAGGTAAGCAACAATAACACTAGGGTCAAGGGTCACCACATAATACTCACTCAGTACAATAGCATACACTCAAATACAACCACAACCATCCATTGTCAAACAAGGGAGGGTCACCAGTAACTCCCTACTGTCAAAACATATCATACAACATGAGAGTCCTTTTTTGATCAATTCCGTGGGCCTTACCCACTTTATTTAGAAACCCATAAACTATTCATCACTGGAACCATCGATTTGTGAAACACGCGAAATAATTGAAACACTCTGTTCCAGCTCCATGCCGAGTTCATTGGCTCCCTGTCCAGAAATACGCCCAAACTCTCATTCCTCTTGACGTTTCATGCCTAATCAGTTTATTTGTATACTTTATGCTTTTGTTTATTTCCAGTTCCGCATCTCCCGTTCTGAATAGAAACTGAAACAGGCCTTTACTTGAAACGGGCTACCAGCCACACTCCTGCTACCAAGATCAAGATGAGTGGGGTCACGAGCAAATTGAAAAAGAAACACATCCGAGTCAAGCATCAGAAAGTCAAAGTATTCCGTGCATCGGAACCCCTCATTTCTGTATTCATGTGGGGAGTCAATCATGCGGTGAGTAACCCCGCTAATTGAGGATAACTCATGCACTCGGATTTAATTAGCCAATCAATTAACCAAGGACGAATATCCTCTTTCGTGGTCACCCTGCGGGGAACTCTTTCTCTCTTTCATCATGCCTTGATTCTTAATTTGATAAATGAATGTGACCTCTCCTGGAATAGATTAAAGTGGCAGTGATGATGAGGCTGCCAGAAATGAGGAATGTCTCATTTCCCAAGTGAGTTTAACCTCGTTGTTTCCTTTAGATAAATGATCTTGCATGCGTCAACGTTCCTGTTATGCTGATGCCAGACGACTTCCGCTCCTATTCCAAGATCCGTGTGGATAATCATTTATTCAACAAGTAATTCCAAACATTAATGCTCAAATGGAAACATCTCTTCATGACATTTGCTTTACTTTTCCAGAGAGAACCTCCCCAGTCATTTCAAAGTGAAGGAATATTGCCCCCTTGTGTTTCGGAATCTCCGCGAACGGTTCGGTGTTGACGACCAGGACTACAGAGAGTCTCTCACGAGGTAATCAACGACACTCAAGAGCTAAGAAAAGATTTCCAGGAAGGAGGATGAATTGGAGGGTTGTTGGACTTCTTCCTGGAAAATCAATGGGCTGGAAAGAAAGCTCATTGTTATTTTCCAGAGCCTCTGCCTCTGATTTGTCGTCCCTAATGGGTTTATGCTAATGACCCTTTTCTGGAAGGCTCTAATTGGCTCTACTCTCCAGCCTCCGCCTTGACTACTGATTACAACTCATGTCCTCATGTCATTCTTAATTTTCTAATTCCAGATCTGAGCCCCTTCACTTTGCAAACCATGGAAAGAGCGGAGCCAAATTTTACATTTCCTCTGATAGGATTTATATTATGAAAACGTTGACGAGTGAAGAAGTGGAGCAGATGCACGCGCTACTCAAGCAGTATCACCCCGTAAGTCAGTATGATTAGGGAGGATTAAGGAGTTCTCATCCAATCAGGAGAGATTAGAATCTTTGTTGTTTTCCTAGTACATCGTGGAGAGGCATGGGAAGACCCTCCTTCCTCAGTATCTAGGCATGTATCGATTGACTGTGGACGGGGTGGAACATTATGTAAAGTTAACAACCCACTCAACTGCCTCACACACGCTTTGACTCTGCTCTTTTCCAGATGGTCGTTTCCCGTAACGTCTTCAGCAACCACCTCAAACTCCATCGGTGAGAAAATCACCTTTGGTTGATTGATTGAGTACTGGATTACGTTGATTTTTTTTGCTTGTAGGAAGTACGACTTGAAAGGTTCAACTGTTGACCGAGAGGCTTCGAACAAGGAGAAAGGGAAGGATCTCCCCACTCTCAAGGACAACGACTTCATTCGAGATGGGGGCAAAATCTACATTGGGGATGAAGCCAAAGAAAAACTCATGGAGACGCTCACTGCTGACGTCGAAGTAAGTCCATCTAAATACACAATTTCATTCACAATGAGGTTGGAAATTGAATAATTGATGTAATTGATTAGTTTCTGACGAGACTCCACCTGATGGACTACTCCCTCCTTCTTGGCCTCCATGACTGTGACAAGGCTCAGCAAGACGAAAAGGAACAAACCGACTCTCAGGTGATTAAATGCTTACAGAATTAGATTGTACATTTTATAGTTTATTGATGATGCAATTTAAATGTTAGGATGAAAACGGAGTCGAGGAAGTTGAGGATTCTGACGAAGGTCACCCAGGACAAGGTGGCGGTGTCCCCACTCCACCAGAGTCCCCGTCCCCAGGACTCCACGAAGAGTTCGAATTTGACGGAAGAATCATTCCAGAAATTGATATTTACGCCATCCCATCTCATCCGAGTGAGTTCAATGACCTTGGTCTTTGGTTCAATGACCCCTGAGTGATTGATGATGAACTAATTCTACTGACGTTGATTCCAGGTGCGCCGAAGCGTGAGATTTATTTCCTTGCTGTGATCGATGTCCTCACTCACTATGGGATGAAGAAGCAGGCTGCCAAAGCAGCGAAAACAGTCAAGTACGGAAGCAACGTGGAAGGAATCTCAACCTGTGAACCTGATCAGTACGCCAAAAGATTCTTGGACTTCATCCAGAAGGCCATTGAGTGAGTCAAGGGAGTCTTCCCATCAGAAGGACAATTTGGAGGATATTAACCCACAACTAAGGCTAAGGCTCCTTCTTCCCCTTTTTAATTTAAGCAATTGCGTCCTTTTACTTTCTACTTCTCAAACGGTTGTTCCTGGATCCCATTCTGTAGAAACTATAGCCAAGCATAGGAGTGTAATTGTGACTAACAGCTTCAGAAGTTCATTAGTTCAAACAAGGAATTAGTTATCCAATTGTCCAAGAGCTTCTGAGTCATCTAACTTATTTCATCCGGACAATTCCCGCAGTCGAGCAAGTGGAGTTCAAGTCGAAGGGTCTGGATCCACCTCTTTTGTAAACCTACGTCAGTCCCTTCTTTTAAACGTAACAATGGGCAATTGGTCAGCACAAGTTAAGAAGTTGCTAATAAGTTGTTTGTGATCCACCGTTAGCCCACTCCTTCATTTTGTTTGGTGTTGTGATTAGTGGTAACAGTTCGAGGTTAATAAACTACCATGTATTCAATATGTCATACAATATTTATATGATACCTAGACTATATGGAGATGCTACGACCTGATTGCTGACTGAATCTCTTCCTTCCGGTGTGTTCCATCGCAGAAGGGTCTTTGGCTAGTCTGCTTGCAGTTGCATAGCCAGTAGTCTCCAGTTTCAGGGGCAATGAATGTGACAGGATGGAGCTTGATGTTGAGGAGTTGGTTCCTATGAGTCCCATCGCAGAAAGGCTGTAGAATAACTTGGTTATAAACCAGTAAACTAAACTACAGTTAAAATGATTTATTCACATGCCTGTGACTTGCTCCATCCGCAACAGCACCACTGGTACTTTTGACCTTTGACGAGAGAGAACTTGAACGGTTTCTTGTCATAAATCTTCCCTTTCCCTGGTTGAGCTATTGCTGCGTCTGACCTGTCAGTTAGCTTCTTGTAAGGCAACTCAATGGTAACACCACCTTTGGATCGATACTGACACAGTAGCACTGGAACCATTTGGACACCAACCTGGAACAAAGCAATGTCCATTTAATAGTCAATGTCACATTTGCCATAAGTGGCCATAAGAGCTTACCCTCCTTTCCAGATAAGGTAGGTGCAGTGATAAGAAGGAATTTTTAATCACTACCGAGAACATAACGATCGTTTTCCAGGAATGCAAGAACTAATTGACTAATGTGTAAATTCAATTAAAATGTAAACACCAATTCAGCCGGCGCTTAAGCTTAGTTTGTCTCAAAATCCACTCTGTCGCCCGTCTATTCCACCTTGCCTGCATCGTTGGGCAACAGGAGGAATGATAACCTCGCCCTGACCTTTCACACAAATGGCTACATACATTTATTCCTTCCTAAATGAAGAATAGACACAAGGAAGAACAATAATTAATTCCTGAATTAGAGTTTGGATTTGTTTTGGACCATTACACGGACGCCGTTGTTCCTACTCAAGGCGCAGTATCCAAAATGTCGTGTAACCTGCGCATGTCAACTGAACTTTACGCTTTTTTCTCTTAACTCCTTCACTTCGTGCGAAGCTCGTGCCAAGGCATACACATCTATTTGCAACACATCGCTAAAGTCGATCAGCAAATCTGCAAAATGACATCACAAAGTAATGGGACTGGTCCAGTTTATTCTCCTCCGCTGACTGATGACATACGTGGAGTTACTTCCATCTGACATGTCATGCATCCTTTGTGAGAGGATGCTTCCGTCCTTTCGTCAGTTTGTTTATGTAATGCCATTTTGAAGAAGTTGGTTCAATTCCAACATGCTGGTGAAGTCGACCATTTTGTTATACCAAATGTTGGATGAACCCGCAGTACTTGGGACCGTTCCGTTCCTATACACCCGTTCCAATTAAATACAATTGATGTTGGAAGTGTTAACGTGTGTGTTTTAAATTTATTTGCATTGAAACAGTTCTGCCCCTGCGGGGGTGGGATCAGAAAAACCAGTTTCCGGAGGGAAGAGTGGACATTGTGACAGAACCTTGCTGCCTTCTTGACAAAATAATCTCCAACCTTAGTTCCTAATTAGGTACAACAGGAGTGATGCAAAGTAGAGTTATAGAGAGAGACTAAAGCAACGGCGTGTCTTATTAAAACTATACTTAAAAACTAAAACTAAGCTCGAACAATACTTGGCTGGACCTGGAAGCTCATGTGTGCAGAATTAAGATTAACTTGGGCATTAACGGAATGGTATCAAAAGAACTACAATTACACAAGTAGCCTCAAGTGCTGGCGAGACCAGGACAGGAACTGAACCTCCTTCCTTATTTACAAAATTATAAACTAATGACTTCAGGTGGGTTGAGATGTGGGTGGATGCCATGGGGCACTTAGCACATGAGACCCTTCGCTTGCTTCCCTTCCCAGTCCCCACTTCTAAATTCAGTCTTTGGTACACTCACACCCTTCACAATTTAACACTGCCCACTGGGCAGTCTCAACTCCAGAAAAAGTAAAGTAAACGGTCTGTAACAAAAAATAAACTTTTGTCTGATCTGTAGTGGTGTGGTGGCGGTGGTGAGTTCTAGTTAAGCTGCTTCGAAGTGTTTCTTGTCGACTGCCGAGGTTGCTTGGGCTCTGGCTTCTTCCGGGCAGAGGTCATGAGGGACTGGGACGAAGGGCGGCTGGGAGTAGGACCAGGCACACTGCACTTGGGGCAACATTCTCCTTCTGCTTTCACTTTCAAATCGCAGCTCAGGGCAGGACACTTTGTCCTTCCGCATTTAGACGTTCCGTTCTGCAAAGAGATTGAGATTATAGTTTGGTATAACTAATTTGACTTTAAAGAGAGACTTACTCGACAGGAGCAGACGATACAAGGGGTCACTCCGAATGGTTCAATACGATGGTTCCACTCCTCTCCATTGGTGTGAAGTTCTCCTCTATAATTTGCATCCGCCGTCCCTCAGGATGTCAGCTTCTGAAGGTCCCCTGGTGATGAGGTATGCATCGTCCTGGAAGGAGTCCTTGACCTTGTCTGTGGAGCATGTTTTGCAGCAGGAGAGAGGACGAGGGTAGAATGCATCCGATGGAGAGCAGTTTAGCACTGGACAAGAGTCCTTCACGCACTCAACTGACAGTGTGTCAACCTAAAAATAAAGTAATTGAATTAAAAATTGACAAAATTAAGTCGTAAAACCGAATTTCGGTTACTTTAATTCAAACCAGCAGCTGTGCCTCGTGAATGAGCTGAATTGCCTACTGCGCATGCGTTATTTTTTATGAATGGATTTTTTTATGAATGAATTTTTTATGAACGGAGGTTGCTTCTGATTGGCTGTAGTTTTACGCTCGTAGTAAGTTGTAGTATTCGTTAGTAAATTCCTGAGGTCAATGCACTCGGTGGTTGTAAAATTCCGGAAGAGTCCAATCAACAACAAACCATCCAAATGCCCTCAATTTTATGAACTAATTAAATTAAACTAAACCTTAATTGTGATTAATTAATGTTGACTTACGTTGCAGGTGCAGGTGGTACATGGTCATGAATCCATCTGGTGGGATGTAAGGATGCCACGAGGTCCCTGCGGGGTGAATACGATCACCTTTGACCTCACAACTACGACCAAAACTACCATCAGTTGTCTCACTCCCTGCAAACAAAAGGCACATTAAAACATGAATATTTGTAATTGGAAATTCCATTGTTTTACTGAGGCAAGTCCTGCAGCATTCTCCCGTGAGGAGTACTGGGTTGAGACAGTCTGTGGCTGGACAGACGACAGTGTCACACCGCACTCTTCCCTTGTAACAGCTGCATATCTGACAGGTGTCATTGGCAGGAGACCATTGGCTGAATTCCTCACGCATGAGTCCATCGTAGAAGCATTTAGAAGGAGTAGGCGTGGGTGCGGAGTCATCCTCTGGCTCTATAATGTAAGGGTCAAGGGACTCGCGTCTCGGCGCTGGTAGGCAGTTGCTGGGAACTCGAATCTAAAGACAAACATAATTACAACAGAGTTTGTATGGGTAATTGCAGAGTAACTCACATTCCGAAGAGGTGCTGACGCAAGGAGTGCAGAGTCGCTGACACGGAGAATCTTGAAGAGTGCATCTCCAGCATTCATGTTAATGAAAGAAGTTTTGCTATCGGAACAATACAATGAAAATCAAATGAAAATCATATAACTTGATTAACGTCGGCCAACTGATAATGTTACCTTTCAATTTCATGAAATTCTCCTTCTAGCTCACTGGCTTCAAAGTCCTGCAAGTGGTAGGAGTGAACTGGAAGGCCCATGACATGGAGCCCAGGCATTTCCATCACTTCCAACCTCATCAGTTCAGACTGCGGTCGTTCACTCAGGCTCAGTTGGTAGTTTAGTCCGCAGTGAATCGTCCACACCAATCCATAGGAGCCCTTCTGCTCGCCCCGGCGCCACTGCCCCAGCGGCAGGAGAGAGAATGAGTGGAGCTGAGCTAAGCTGTGCATCTCCGAATCCACGGTAGACCAGTTTGCCCCTTAGAGTTCCCCTATTGGTTGTGACTGAGAGGTAGATGCTTTCTTCATAGAGCAGTTGGTAGTATCTCGTTGACATCCCTGACACAGCCCCGTGCGTCTCATTGGGTGAGAGGGTGAGGGACAATTCCTCTAGTACTCTTCGTCCAGTCTCCAGTTTGCTAGTGACCGGCTCGTGTTCTGGAGGGAGAAGGAGGTTGAAGGACCAACTGGCGTCTGGCAAGGGATACACCCAAGCAAGGCCACCACTCACGTTACTCCCATCGTCAGCAGACAAAACACTGTCGAATATGTCACACGTCGTTCTGAAAATGTATAATTTAGTCACATTTGAACTTCATTTCTCCCGAGATTAAGTATTCAAGCAACAGACCTTGACTGTATGAGCCCGACAAGTCTGAAAGTTGGATTTCTTTTGGAGTAGAGGAGGATGAAAAGCGTTCCACGTGAGAGTGACTCCAGTTGTGGCAATTCCAAGATCGTCCTCACTTCAACGGCGTTGGTTTCATACTGGATCTTTGGGAGGATAACTGTTTCCTCCAGCCCTGTGCCAGCTCCGTCTGAAATCCTGACTGATATCCCAATGTCCCTTTCCTCCGTAAAGTCTCCGTTGAAGATGAGATTAAGGTAAATGGATCCAGTGGAGGCAGACACAGTCAGAACTCCCATTCCACCACTTCCCTAAAAACATTTTTGAAAACAAGATTGAGACAATATCTTAAAATTTTGATTGATTTGTAGCAATGGGAATGCGAGAGAAACTGGAATGGCGTTGAAGAAGGAGCGGATGAAAGGAGTAAAGGGAAGGATGATGTGAGAATGGAAGCGTGTTTGAAGGATGACTGAAAGGAGTTGTTCGTGATTGTTCTTTGTTTGCTCACTGTTTGTGTTGATGGTTCCAGAAGTGCAGAGTAGAGCTCATTGGCGACATGTCTTTGTTTTGCAATCCTCCCAGCCAGGAATCTGTCATTATCCCCAGACACTTTCTCCGTCACAAGGGCAGCAAACAACTTCTCCTCCTTTAGCAGCTTCCGATACACACGAGGGATCTTCTTCCACACACCGCATACTTTCTTCGTCTGCTCCTGGTAGGCGTTGATGGTCACTTCCTGCTCCTCCACTACGTTCCCTTCAGGGTCTACAAACTGAATGAACTTTGGCCTAGGGAGGGCGTCATTGTGCGTGAATGAAAAGTAAAGACTCCTGTGAAGGAACATGAAGCGCCCTGCTCCGATCCCGGTGGTCATGGCTTCCCCTAGTCCCGTAGTTGACTTGATGAGGGTGGATGACCTCGGGGTCAGAAGTGCAGCATACTCTGTTTTGGAAAGGAGGAAAGACCTCTTTATGTGTTGGTTGTCATTTTGTTTGATTGCTGACCTTTGTTGTTGTCATTGAGGTCTGCATCTTCCCCTCCGTCGTAAGTCTGGTTGTCTGAGCCTGCAAACAGAAACGGACTCAGTCTCCCCACTTCCATTTAAGTAACTTTTGATGACTGTCCCTATTTGGCCACTTGAGTCAAATGCAGTCAACTGCCTTTCTTACTTGGCCGAAGTTGGGGACAGACTTTGCAGCATTGGCCAGGGGCTGAGATGGCATCGCCGCAGTCGAGCACTGGACATTCGTTCTTGACATTCCGACATCTTACACGACCGACAATCTTCCTCTTTTTCTGTGCCTGCAAAAGCCCCACATTACTCCAATCATTTGGTCCACTTCCAGAAAGAAGGAATGCGGGTGGATCCAATTAAAGGGCTAAAAATATGGGGACTCGGTTCATCGACCGATTCGCGGAAACTCTGACGACGGAGATTGGAGGGAGGACGAGAGGGGATGCGGCGCCAGAGCAGGACTATTTTTATTGGGCACGTGTCCTTGCTGCCCTGAGCAGGAGACCATAAATCCAGTGACATCCAGGCCAGGGCAGGACTGGAGCAGAGCCATCCATCAATCCCCATCTCATGTCGTTGTATGTATTGGTGTATAGTTGGCAGTGGGCCCTTGGTCTCTTCCTTCATGGCTCTTTTCCCTTGAGATGGATGGACTGGAGTCCTGGGTTGAAGCAGTGCCAAGAGAGACACTCCAAGGGCGACAAAGACGCAAATAATTGGGCCTGAGCCACAGGATCAGAACACCAATCCCACTTTATGGCTCAATTAAAACATAAACGGAGTTCCATCCACTCCACACTACGTGTTGCTCCAAAGGGGATCAAAGGGGAATGGGAACAATGAAGTGGGTATAAAGTGGCTTACTGGTTCACAGGAACAGTGGATGCAGTGCATCACCCCAAATGGCTCTCCCAGGTCAGGACTCCAGCTGTCACCAATCTCGTGGACGCTCTTCCCCAATCGACACTCTGCAAAAGCATTAACATCGTCAACATCATAACCACTGATCACCCCATACATCACATCACAGATCAACATCCATTCCGAATCCAAAGTCATTCTGTCTAAATACGCTCTGGCGACATATTTCTTAGAGGGCTGAGAAACCTCAATTTACGACTCCATGTCTGCCTGTGGACTTTTGAACGTTGTTGTCTGCCATTCTGTCTAATGGCCTAACTTTGTGAATTACTTCTGCCCATTGGTTCCAATGCCTTTCCTTCCCTTGGCTTCCCTTGGCATCCCTTGCTGATTGGTTGCTCCAACTTCGTAGTTCCGTTTGTAGCGGAAGGAGTCCATTTCCCTGGTTTGATTTTCGCTGATGCTACGTTGTTTCTTTATTATGGGAGTGGACAAGGACGCGGCGGCGTTGGAGTGGCTGCTGGCCGTGTCTCTCGTGTGTAAATATAGACGGAGGAGTCTCATTTCGTCTAATGGCCATCCAACTTATCTCTTCAAGAATTTCTGCAGACTTGCAAAAAATCCATAAGAACAGCCTGGCGCCAAAACCTTCTTAATAGGCGCAATGGGAAGCGTCTACCCAGCATCCATCCACTCCGAAATCAAAAACAGCCAAATGAGATGGACCACTTTCTCCACCGGAGAAAGGAGACACGGTTAGGAGAAGCAGCAGAGGGAATGGACAAAGGCCGAGGGGGTAGCGGACATAGTGAGCGGACATTCCAGCAGAATGAATTCCATGCCAAATGAATCTCACAAGGGAGAGATAAGAGATGGGATTGTGACGTGAGTTAAAGATCGTGATGACAAGAAAGAGACGAGGCTGAGTGGACCATTGTCTTTGTCATCCTCAGGCAACTTGACAAATGGACATCATTAACATACAATCAATTAAGGGAGGGTGGGGCAGAGTAGGGGGAAGCAAAGGAAGAAAGTTAAACTGGGGTGAAAGCAAAGAGCCTCGCACTTGGCTCTCTCCTCACCATTTGGCAATCATTAAATAACAATTCCACACTCAATTCTACTCCCATTCCTGCAAGAATCATTTCATCCTTCTTCCACTTTCCTTTTCTGTCATCCCGAATAACGTTTTAAAATGTAATTCAATTCCTTACCTCCGGCTCTCTTCCCCTTCCTCCGTGGGTCTTCTGGTTTCAAGGGAATCTTTGACCTGTTGACCCTCCGCAGGTTCCTAATTCCATTTAGTCTGTTCGGGGTTTTCGGGGCTTCTCTTGACTCTGCGGCGAGGATGAGCAGAGCCAATGCCACAAGCACAAGGGCCAAACGACACATGATAAGGGACACTAAAGGGACACTCAAGGGGACACTTGTTAACACTCACTCTGATTGGCTACTTTGGGAATCTGTTTTGGATGTCCATGGACTACTGTGGTTTGTTTTGGGAACTGTATCCTTAGCGTTGTTTCCGAGTGAGAAGATGCTTCGAACTGACGAGTAAAGTGGCTCTGCCTCAATCCACCGACAAGTCTCAATGCAAAGCAGAAAACTCTCTGATTGGCTCACACAAGAGCCACTGGGGTCCCTTCTCCGACTCCTGCCCCGGTAGTCCCAGTGACTACGTGACACGGAAGGTGTTCACAGGGCCACTTGTGGACAGGGACAGTTTTAATTAGACTCCTTAATCCCTTCACACCTGCAAACAAGCTCTGTCCCTTTGTCCTCCTCCACTCTCAGCCTGTCAAGGGCCCTCTCCTTAATCCTCCGATTTGTGGATTGACTTTGAAGCATTGGAGAGGAAGAGGAGGACCACCGAAGAGTGCCATTGAGTCTGGTAATCCCGTCAAAGGGAGACAGTTGGGCAGGGGAGTCCCTTGGAACTCGGGTCTTTATGGAGGTGTAATCGGATTAAAATTCCATCACTCATCAAAGGACTTCAATTGGAAGGACACGCTCAGGGGGAGACTCAGAACAGTTTATGACTCTCCTTCCTTGGAACTGGACTCAAAGGAATACCAATTTATGATCTTGTTGCCAGGCTGTCTGCCCAAGTGGCCATTCATTTCAACCAATCACGAAGGACTGAATGGCATATGGTTGCAAGGCATTCAGCAAATGCAAATGCATTTACATTTACATTTGCTGGAGTTCCAGTATTGGAGAAAGCGTGTTGATTGGGATTTGATGTGTTGTGGCTGCTAATGAGTTGGTTGTCGAAGTTGCCAAATATTTGGACATTGTTGAGTGAAGTGGACCTTCGGCGCCAGTCAACTTCCCACACGATCCACCTTCCAAGGAATGACAAACCAAACACTCACCCATCCGGAATTTCATACTCGGACATCCCTTTACTTCAACATAGGCGAAATGGAAATTCATAATTTAATGCTGCCTCGCAGGGGCTGCTGCACTTCAGATCAGGCTGGCTTCCACGTGGATGGATTACAGGCGCCCGTGCAACTTGCCGTACTCGATCCCTTCTCTAAGAGCTTGGAGAACGCGGTCCACTTTCCCTGGGTACGCGTTGTATCCCATCAACCCAATACGGTACACTTTCCCAACAGTCTCTCCAAGTCCACCAGCTATCTCAATCAGGTACCTGCAAACAAAGAACAGCCACTCAAACACCTTCATTCAATGGGGAATGAATGGATACTCACTTGTCCATGGCGTACTGTGGAACAATCCTCCAGTCCACGACACCATCCGGAACCTTTATAGTCGTCACAGTGATGAGACGGTCTTCTTCCTTTTCCACAAAGAAATGGAGTCCCATGGCCTTCAGGCCTGCGTGGAAACGAGCTGCTGCTTCTGCATGGCGACTCCAAATGTTCTCCAGCTTCTCCGTGGCCATCAGGGCAAGGGCCTCTCGCAAGGCGTAGAGAAGGTTGACAGGGGGTGTGTGATGGTATAAACGGGGCTTTCCATCTCCATTGCAGTCCCAGTAGTTGGCCAACAAGTTCATGTCCAGCAGGTAGGACTGCACCGGCGTCTTTCGATTCTTGAAGACCTCGCTTTGACAAATAGAATCACCAATTATTATTAATTAATTGTTAATTTAGTTGTAGTGCTTACACTGCCCGTGGTCCGAAGCTGATAGGGGCAATGCCTGGCGGAGCCCCGATGACTTTCTGTGAGCCAGTGTAAATGGCATCGATGCCCCAACGATCCACGTAGAATGGAACACCTAAAGAATAGCCATATTACAGTATGATTAAATCTTGTATTGGCTGGGCTGTTTTACCTCCCAATGAAGCCACAGCGTCCACGATCAGCAAACAGTTGGCCCTGTGAAAGGAAAACATAAAGATAAATGCAAAAGTTAAATGGCTTTTCGTGACATGAATGAGATCAACGCATTTTTTCAAAAATTTTAACTTCAGAGCAACATATCACTCAAGGAATTACAAAATGTAGATTTCCGAATGGCGTTGAGCTCATTACAAGGGACGTCTTTCGAATTTTGTTAATGCAAAAGGGTTTAGTTAGGTAGATTATGCATTAGTTTTGACCTTACTTTCTGCAGAGTTCTCCGACCCCTTCCAGATTCTGGATGACTCCAGTGGATGACTCAGAGTGAACCAAGAAAAGAGCCTTTGGTTGGACACGAGCAAGACCTTCCTCGATCTCTGCCAAGCTGAAGCTTTGTCCCAGTGGTTTCTGAAGACGATGGACTTCAACGCCTGTTAAAAAAATGAATCATGACCCTTGGTGACCCTGTCCCATGTCTAAGATGACTTCTGGCCACTTGTGGATCTTACCCAAGCGGGTTCCAAGGTCAAATATCCTGCTTCCCCAGATGCCATGCACACCTACAAGCAATTTCTCCCCTGGCTCCAGTAGGTTAACGATGACTGCCTCCATACCTAGATGCCCAGGCCCAGAAATTACAAAAGTTACTCGGTTCTCGGTCTGAAAAATATACTGCAATCCTGCTTTGATATCATCTAGGATCTGCAAATACAAAGGAAACTTTTAAATATGGTCGTTCCAATCCTAATCCAGAGTATGTTTAGCTTACTTTGAAAAACTCTGGATGCATATGTCCTAGGACTGGGAGGGCCATAGCCTCCAGAGCCCTTGGACACACGTTTGCCGGTCCAGGCCCCATGAGCAGCTTGTCAGGGACGTTGATTGGCTTGCGTAGGGACGCCGGAGGGTCCAGAAGGGTGTAGTGCGTCCCATCTCCATTGACGTGTCCATTGGTGTGTCCGTTTTGTTTGGTTGACATGGTTGAGTTGCTGGCTGATTGAATGACGAAGTTGTAGTGAATGGTTTGTTATCAGTAGATCCTTTTGCTGTAGTTATTTGTGGATTGAGTTGACTCCACAGCCTGCGGTGTCTGTTTTATAGAGCTCTTGTGGGCACATTGTCCGGGATGTCCTTCTCCGTCTTTCCTCCAGTTGGCTTCTTATCCCTTGACCTCGACCCTGGATTACACTCGCCTTATGCTTGTGTCATTTATCAGGTGACACTTGTTAGGCCTCAAACGTCATTCCAATGGATTTTTAATCCCAGTGGATGCGGAGAAGATGCCAAGTTTCTGTTTGTATCCAAATACTCTGACCTTGGGGGGATCTTCAGTGAATAACAGAATTGCCGTCAGAGTCATTGGCCCTTGAACAACTGCTGAAGGATGCTGACTCATTAGAATGGCTTTGCGTCATTTTTTTATTGTAAATGGTAATTGTAATTAGACGTTAGAACAGAGGGATAAAATATTCCATTAATAAAAGTGTAACAAATTGCACTCGGCAAAAGATTCATTTTAACTTAACTGCTATTGATTAATTGTAATACTCGGATGAATTTGGAGAATTAACTCCCGTCTAAACATCAACTGACTCAGCACCTGAAACAAAGGGAAACCCACTCCTCACTGGCACCTGAAATGACCCAAAAAGTCACCTCCCAGAGCCATGAGGAGAATCGCCATTTTGATATGCGCGGTCGGAACTGTACACGTTTGAAGTCTACCCGCTAAAAGTGTTTGTCATTTGTCTCTTAATGGCACCGAATTGCCCACTGGCTCTACTTAATACTTGAGTATAAATCCACGTAGAAAGAGTAACAAAGTCAGGGGGCCGGTTGATGAATTCCACTCTCTACAGATCCTTGAGTAAATTGGATTTGGCTGTTTTCAGCTTATCTAGCCGCTTTTGTAAGTGGGAATTCGTAGTCTCCAGCTCATCCAGTCTTGACTGCGCTTCCCGTAACTAGAAATTAAAGATAAAAGAACATGAAGTCAAGTCATACGGCAAAACTAATTCACTTCTGCGACATTGAATAGTGGTGGAAAATTAAACTGTGTAGCGACAGCAAAGCGAGTCAGAAGCACGGGCGGAGGAAAGTGGTGAGAATTTTCATTCTTATGAACTTATTCAAGAATTGTAAAAATGTAAAGCAAAGAGGAAGAAATACGAGAAAATGGAGTAAATGGGCGGAATGTTTTACAGTGTTTGTGCCATGCGTGGGCCGTGCTTTGCCAAATGACCAAAGAAGACCAAAGACCAACTCCTTTTTAGAGCTTGTGAAGGGAGTCAGAAAATAAGAAAAACAAGTTAGTAAATCGGGAAGAATGGCAAAGGGACAGAGGGTAGGGGGCAGAAGGGGCTGTAGCTCGTGCCTTACTTCTCGCTGGAGTTTCCGTTTGTCTACTTTCAAGTCGTCTTCACGTGTCTCTGCTTCCTCGGCAGCACCTCGAAATCTATTCACTTGCCCATCGAGTCTCGACACCTGGAAGAAGAAATAAAATAATAATAAAGTCAAAATAAAAAACCCACAATTAAATTATTGCACTTTCTTACATTAGCTTGCAGTGCCAGAATCTCTTGTTCATACTTTTGAATCTTATACTTGTACTCTGCCAGTTGCTTACTCACTTCACCTAAAATAAAAATTACAATCAACGAATAATTGCTTACAGTTGTGGATTCACTTACGCTGGACGTCTGAAGGGTCTTCAGGGCCATTGCTGTGGTTGGAGAGGACGTGGTTTGGTGTGCCTTTGGAATGGAGATTTCTCTCTTCCTCCAAGTCCAGTTTGAGTCGTCTCAGTTCGTCCATGAGCTCATTCTTCTCCTCAAGTACACGCTTCAACCGAACATCTAAAACAATGAAATCCAGTTACCAAACGGTATAAGTACTATTCCTCATTACCAATATACCTAGTGACCCATGCCCTAGTGATGAGAGTACATTTGCAGTTTCTTGAGTGACGAGTGTCCGTGTCAACTTCGTCTCTCGCTCCCCACTCCCAGTCTCCACTTGGACCTCATTCTCCACAAGGACTAGACCATACTCCTGCAATCAAACACAAGCATTACAATTTTACGATCCTGTAAACTGAGTTATCATTGTAATCTCACTTTTATTAAATCTTCTCTTTCTTGGAGCTGGAACTTGACAATTTCCAATTCTTCTTTGAGCGCTGCCCAGAGCCTCTTCATGTTCTCAAAGTCCCTTGACTTGTCCTTGTGCTCCCGATGGAGTTGAGCAAGGGACTCTTCCAGATCCTCAATCTTATCCTTGAGCAACTCCACTTGGTAAGTCAGCGCCGACTTCTCGTTGTCCAATTGAGCATTCTGCACCATCGATCGACGGAACTTGTCCTCTAGTTCCTTTAGCTCGTGCTGAAAGAAAAACAAAGCTACTGAGAACGGCACATGAGCAGAAGATTCCCTCGCCCTGTTTACCCGTAGAAGCAAATACCGCTCGCTGACTCCATTCTGACGCAGCAGGAATGTTAGTAAAGGAGTTTAAGTTAAGCATTATTTGCATTTAAGTGTGTTTTCCTACCCGCATGTCCCTCATGCTCACGAGCCCATCTTCGGAAGATTTCTTCAGAACTCCTGCGACTGGAGTGGTAGCTGGCAGAGCCCAGGGACTGGGACTGGGAAGCAGGGCGGTGGTTCCCTAGGGCCACGCGAAATGCTGCACGGTTCACTACATCTTTAGATAACAAAATATCATTCAGCTGATTCAATTTCATTGCTCAAATCTTGTTTCTGACTCACCAGTGGAGTAAATGTCATACTGCCTGTCAGCATTTTCCTCCGATTCCTTTTGTTGCTTCTCCAGTTCCTTCATTCGGATCTCACGTGCTTCTGCGCGGGCCTGTCGTCGAGCAGCAAGTCGTGCCTCTGCCTGGAAACGAACAAAAGTCAAAATGAGGACAAACCACAAATGAAGGATTCAAAATGAGAGGTGGAGTAAGATTCCGAAGGCTACGGATGAGACCAGAAGCCTCAGTAGTGAACAATGGGCTCGTGCGTTTGCATTTTGGAAGCTCCTAATGAGCCTAATGGGCATAACAAATCTTAATGAATAATGTATTAATTGGATTTACTCCGCCCTGGACATCAACCAAGTAGTCCACAATGGAATCTTGCAAAACTCCCTCCTCACACAGACTAAGTCCTCTAGCCAAACTCCCCCTCCGTCCACCTCCTTCTGCTCTACGACCTTTGACCTCAGGCACAGTCACGTCCAACACGTCCTCCTTAGTAGGGCTTCGAGTCACTTGCTCTGTGAGTGTGCTCGCATCCTTCTTCTCAACCCCATTCAACTGAGACACTTCCGGTGCTGTTGCATTGAGCAAGTGGTGGTCACTATCACTGCTCAGACCGGAGAGGGCAGAAATGGCTCTATAACTGCTCTCCTCTTCACTGCACACCGGGAACTCTTCACGTGCTGTCCACCAAACATCCGCAGAGGAAGATTCATCTTCGTCAGAGTACACTGAGACCCTTAGCAAGGGACAAGGCCCAGAGGTCAAGCGACCACCACGATCCTCCTCCTCCTCTTTGGATTCTGAACTCAAGGGATCAACACCCATTGTGTTTGGAATGTCCTCTATTTCAGTTCTACTCAAGGGTTTGTCTTCATCACCCTCAAGGGCACTGTCCTTAGGAACTGTCACTGTCTCTGTTGCCTCTTCTGCTATTTCTAACGACGGTTCTTCAACACTGTCCTCCGGCTCTTGACCGGTGTCCTTTCCTGATTCTTTTGGTTGTGTTTCTCCGATACCTTGTGCCTCTGTCTTCACTTGCACTTCCCCTTTGCATTGATCCGAATCGATTTCCTCCCTTCCTTGAGATGTTCCTTCCTCTCCTGGATTCAATCCAACTTCTGCCTTGTCCAGACTCATTTCTGCTACAGCTGGACTCACCCCCGCATCCAGCTTACACTTCACACCCTTCTGGACAGCACTTTTGCTGGGTGACCCTCCAACAGCTCCACCCCGACCTCGGCCCTTCTTTGTCCTTTTCCGTTCCATTCCTAAGTGCTAAGCACCGAGGGACGTGCTTCCTTTTTAGGTCTGAAGGTAACTGGCGGGAGAGATGGGAAGATGAAGACGAGGACGAGGAAAGGGGAGCCCTTTTCTAAAGGTCGGAAGAGTCCACACGGAAATGTCAATCCCAAATATTTACACAACACCCAGGGAGGGGAGTTCGTTTCTGAATCCAAAGGCCTAAAATGGGAGGAGAGTGAGCCCTTGTCCAGGTGTCAAAATGTCCTTCACTCAATGGCAAATGGCTCAAAACAGCAAGAGAGGATTGTGGCTGTGTTGTTCCACCCACATCCTGGAAATGAGTTAGAAGCCAGTGAGGACAAGGAAACTCTAGAAGTGCCACTGCCCAAATGATTGCTCAGACAGGGAAACTTATGAAATGAATCCACAATGAAATCCATATGAGTCAACTCCTTCCCATCAGAATCCACTCGAGTTCTCTGGACGATGATTGTACATGGATAGGATTTCAGTTAGCAAACCTCCTAGTTGGGTGGGTGTGAGGTGGACGTTGATTAGCCCCACAATCATCAACATTCACCTGAGACAACAACCATCGCCCACACAAAGTGCCTCCACTTACACGTGCAAGAGTCAGATGATCCTCAGCACTCATGAAGGAAGGGACTTCAGGACCAGGCACCCTTCGGCGGCGACGTCGTTTCTCCACTGCATCAGGAATGGCAACGACATTCTGGTGTCCCTTGACCTCATGCTTCTCATCAGTCTCCCATTTGGAACCAATCCAGTCATGCTTCACAACGTCCTGGTCCTTGTCGTAGGCATGCGATGAAGAAGCTGGAGGATCCCAAGCGTATGAGGACACATTTCGTGCCAATGCTTTTACACGACAATCCCCTGACTCTGACCTCTTCCTCCCCATTGACGGAGCGTTCCCATTGGTCAGGAATCCTGGAACTGGTTCTTGACTGTAATCACAGGAGAGACTTGTACTCCTGACGTGGTGGTCCCAACTCTCTGCACGGTGGTTGTCTCGTGGGAGAACAAATGACTCCGCTGGGTCAGCACTGGTTGACCTCCATTCAGCACCACCAGAAAGACTCCTTTGGTAGCTTCCTGGACCCCTTCCAGCTCCTGGTCCACTTTCCTCACCAAATCCAACCAACTTCACAGGGGAGACAAGTGACACCTTGGGGATCCATGCTGAGGAACCAGAAGAGTGCCTTGGATGATGATGTTCTTGATGGGAGTGGCCACTGAGTGACCAAGTGGAGGATGAGTCAGGGCGACCCCAAGTGGAAAGCGAGTCCTGACTGGCAAGATGGGTGGTTGACCCAGAGTACTTTTGGTGAAGACGGACACGGTGTGCTCTGTAGTTTTTTACGTAGAATAGGGAGTCTGCCATGACCCTCCACTAAGTCATCACCAAAGAAAACAAGGAAAGTACAGACCGGCAGGAAGGAATGGCATCCAGATGTAGCCAGAATACCCAAAACCAAATCTTCTAAGGGGAATGAACAAGCCTAACGTCTGAACTCGTCCTAGGATCTAAAAATAGACCATCTGCGTCGAAAATGAGATGGAGTGTTCGTTTCAGACTCCTTAGAAACAGACACTCACAGCCACTCCATCAGTTGTCAGTGCAAGTGCTGATAAGGCAAAGGGATTTGCTCAAAAGGGAGCCCTTTTGCACCACAACACCACAATCTACTCCTGTCCACGAATTTCAGCAATTTAAGGTAAAAACACAAGGAAAAATTAATAATAATAATAATTTTAACCCTCACCTCCTTGGCAATTAGGTCAAGGGCGTGATCCGCCTCAGCGAAGTGAGACTTGGTCCTTCTTCGGACGGGATGAGCAATTCCATTGCTCATCTCAGCAGCAGCAGCAGGATCCATCCTGAGATCGAGATCTGCAGGACGAACCGGAATCTTAGGACAAACAAAAAGAGGTTAGCAGTCTAGTCCTTTTAAATTATGAACTCTCGATTCTAACCTATAACATATGACCTAGATCCGTCAATGTCAGGAGCATCTTGCGTCCCTTCAGGAGGATGGCCGTTTTCGTCTGACCCTAACGAAGGGAAGGGTCAACAACCCAGATTGAGATTAATTAAATTGAAGTGCAAGTCAAGTGGACGTATTATTGGGATTGCGGGACGACCCTCAATTCATCCTCGACTTCCAACACCCAGGACCGGATATGGGCAACAACAACCTAACCTTCGTCTGTGAGTTTAAGTAAAATAATTTTAATTTTAACTTCTAATTTAAACACATTAATTGAAGCTATGGGTTAGCTTATTTAGTAAATGTACTCAGAATCAGAACCTATTTCAGCCACTTTCAGAAAGGTGGCTTAGAATGCCCCTTGGGATAGGAAGTCGACGACGGATTCACAGCCGCAGCCGTCGAGATTTTTATCTTCAGGCTTGAATGCCAACGTCTTGAGACGACAGAGGGCCGTCTTCAGCAAAACAAACTGCAGAAGCAGAGATTTTGCATTAGCTTGAAAAATGCTAACGTATTGTCTGGCTAATTAATTTGGAATCTTCAATTAATTAAGAATCCATAATTTCAATAAGGATCGCAGGATTTTCAGAAAAGCTAAGCAAAAGTTAAATTCGAGCATGTCTCCAAACGATTTAAGATTTTAAGTGTCCATACTGTTCATTTTAATTTTTAAACGCACGCATTTTAATTGATTCGCTCATTTAAAATTTCATTTGATCATTTTTTTTAATTTTATTTTACTTTCAACTCGCGCCCAAAAGATTTGTCAGGGTTATACCACTCACGTCTGCTCATTTTAAATGTTGAGTTTATTTTTAATTCGCGTCCAATGGATTTCACAGGTTATCCGAACTTGACACCTGTGGTAGTTTGTGTGTATTATACAATTTTACTACGATACGCCACTGCAAGAAATATTTTTAGACGAGTTTTCAAATTTAATTGCAACACCGGATTTTGGGTTCAGAGAAGAAAAGGAACCGAGCTTTCTTTCCTTCTAGGATTGAAACCCGTGACAATAAGCGACGTTATATTTGCAAACTTCTTCCTTTCGAAAAAGACGTCCAGGACTGCTTGTATGCAATCTCTCCTCTTCCACAGGAAACGAATGAGAAGAGATTGAAGACATTTTTGACCGTTTTAACCGATGGCGTGCCAGCTGCATACAATAAGAAAGCGGGAAGCGTCGGGAGAAACAAACTGAAGTACATTGAAGCTTTGATACATCTGAGACATGTTGCAAAATTTACAAGAACACAAGTGGCCTTCAACGTTAGTGGTAAAGGATGAAGAGTAGCTGTTCACTCCGGTCGCTGCTTCCAGCTATCACAGGTGAATGAAGTTGCACTAACTGAAACTCCTCAATGGATTCCTGTGATCAAAACTGTCGGAGATTTTGCTGGGAGAAATGGAATCCATATCATATTTCCTCACTCAGTGCAGACGCTAGTGACTATTTTCCATGCGGGGCACTCTCAGGAGGTGACCTAATAATGGACTTAAGGATCCAATCTTCGATGATGCTGTGGCTCTAGGAAAGGACACCTAGACTCTCCTCCCCAGTGGATGGAGTCCCCTAACCCGATGACCTTAGTCCTAGTGAGCTTACTCCTAGAAGTGGACTAACCACCGATAGTGGCAAGGTAGTGCTCGTAAAGCTTTATTTGGGTAAGGCTAATATTGATGCAGATTACGTATTATTCAAAATTGGGCTCTAAGTAAGTCGTAAAGACTTCATATGCCCTCCGATGAACCGTTCCCGTAAGCAGTTCGTGAAGAACGCTTATTTTTTCCTTCATGACCTGGACATTACCGGGCGTGGAAGTACTGCTTTGCCCTTCTAAAATTTACTGTTCAAACGCACTTTGGAAATTTTCCTTCGATTTCAGCAGGCGTGGGTTCACGAATGACAGCATCGTGAATTACTCCATGAGTTTGTTCTGGAGTGAAGTCCCAGTCAGTAGTAATTCGCCGCTGCGTCCGGATTTTTTGCTGTAGTGTGTTATCATTTTTCAGCAAGTGTGCTTCATCGTACATGATGATGTCTGCCCCCAGACATAGTAGACTCTCTCTAATTGTCTTTAACTGCTCGGTACTGCGCTTCTTCCCACGCTCAGCACTGGGCTCTTTAAATCTTCCAGTCTAGCCAATATACGGAAGCGTTCATGATGTATTATTCCCACTCCACCGCTTTTCATCCAACGCGAAAGGGGAATGAGCCCATTGTATCCTTTACCTTCACATAGTTTGTGAACTTAGACTTCGATTTCACAATTACTGCAAAATTCTTCGTACCAATTTGCTGCTGTGCTTAATAGCTGTGCTGTGCTTAATAATAATAAATAGAATGACAAGTGGGCGTCCGGATTGGAGACGGCATTACTGTGTGAAGCAACGCCACAGCCTACACGAACAGAAATAAATTTATGACAGTCTCGAAGCCAGCACAAAGACATAGAGCAGCTTCCGCTCCTTGAAACATACTTCATTGGACAACTGGACTTATTTGTAACGTCTTTCCGAGACCAATACAGTGCGCCAGAACACAGCCACTGCCTCAGCTTCCATTCTTGCCTTCTTCAGCAGCTATTCCACATGAATTTAATGCCCTCAAGCTGGTGCGGCTTTAAATTGTGGACAATGCTTGGACCAACTTGAATCAGGGGATTATATGTAACCTTATCAAAATCCATGACAATATGAGAGTCAATTAGAGAGGGCCAATCACAATCATATTTCACATATTCCTCCACACTTGTCCCCGGCATCCAAACCTCGCACTTAGTTTTTCGAAGGTTAGGAATCTCTAGTTAATTAGGACTTGTATGAAGTGTCATTTTGGCTCAAACTTCACCCACGGACCTCTCGAGTGAGTGAGAAGAGAAGAGTGAGTCTCACTCACTGCAAGTCCCAATACTGTTCTTCTTAATCTGTGCTCCAGACTTGCCGATGTTCGAACTCTTGTTGCTGGCACAAATGTGGATTTTAAGTCCAATTTGTATGGAAGTATTTGTGCTAAGTCAATATCTGGGCTGAATAGTATTCCTTGTGATCCTGTTCCTAGCTGAAGGTTACAATAACTAATGGCTTGTAGTTCCGTGAGGCTCATTGTAACTTCGGGTTAAGACTTCGTGTGGGTTATTAGGTGATACTTGAGATAATCCTTGCTTTTGAAAACTTTTGGGCAGTTTTGACATCCCTATTGGGCGGTGTGAGTCTTGACATGCCAATTGAGTTGTCCCCTTGACACGTAAGCCTTTCCACAGTGGGAGCAGTTTAGGCGTTTGACACTGTTGTGGTTTTTCTCGTGTAACGTGAGGGCCTGCTTCCATTTGAATGTTTTAGGACAACTGGAGCATTTTAATGCCCTGGTAGAAGAGTGCACCAGCAAATGTTGTTTTAGGTGAAGAACTTTCTTCTGACATTCTGGACATTCTTGAAGTATTTTCTTTCCAGCCATTTTGGTTGGTGGGTTAGTGGTTGAGTGGATGTGACGAATGTCCTTCAAGTAGCGTCGTCTGCAAAAGTCGAATCTCTACTAAACTAGTTTTAGGAAGTTTTATTTTCAACCCTCCTTTGTTTCAAAGGGACAAATTACAGTGGAAAGGGTCTTGCTAAGAGAAAAGATTTTAACCTTGAACCCTTTAACCCCACTAAACTTCACGCACAAAGTCACATGTCAACACATGAGTCACAGGATTTCCAAGGAATCAGACTCAAATCAATTGAAATAAGGGATGTCGTAAAAAAGATTCAATTACTCTTAGTCAATTAACCTTGAGATTCCTGGCTGATTGGTAGTTGCTTGGTGGAATATGTACCGAAGTAGAAGCGTCAATTGCGACCACCAATATTTTTCTTGTCCAATGCCCAGGTAGAATGGTTGTTTCTCTTCACAATTAATGTTGAAGATGAAATCCGAGCTTGGGTCCCATTTGGATAGTTCCGCGGTTCTCACTGGACAGATTTTTTCTTAAGAGCCTTTGGCGTTTATGCGGATCCTTAAGATGGCCTTATGGGCTGAGTCTAGATAGCATTCCATGAAAAAAATTGGAGCCTTATCCCCCTAAGAGGTATATTTTATCTGCAATAACCTTGGTCATAATGACCTGTCTTTCGCTTCTCGTTAACCACATAAAATTATGATGCCGCCGTCGTACGCGGTTGTTTGATTCGTTACTTCGTGTAAACTTTTGCTTGGGTGCGGTTGGTGAAAACGTTTATAATAATCTCACCCCTAAGCAGGAGTGGCATAACTTTCCTCATATTTCTATGCTCCCCTCAAGGTCTAGGCCCATATGAATTGCAAACGAAAAATAAATTAATCCACTTTTCAATATTCTTTCAAATTGCGAATAAGTTAATTCGGGTGGGTCGTGTCCCATCGTCTTTGTCCTAGCACTTCCATCACGCTACCACCATTCTAATTATAACGTAAAATGAGCATGTCTAAAATTCAATGGGAAGTAGTCAAGAATGCATTAGTGGCTGGCGGCCTTAATTAATCGCAGGACTTATTCCTATTCAACAGCTACTAAACCTGCAATTAAAACCGAGGTGAAAGTCTCAGTGGGTGGGTGGAGCCTAAGTGGTGAAAACGAACATTATGTGCCGCCCACCCTGGGAAACTTACCTCAGTTTCCGGTTAAAATGGTTTGTGTGCTGGAATGGGATTTGATTCTGAAATTAGCATTTAAAAAAAGTTTTCTAATTATATTATGGGTTCGGAAAATGGTGTCCTGTCTTTGTAAACTGGTTTTTAGCCTTTTTCACTCCTTTTCTTGTAATAAATATTATATTAAAAACTGCTCATCAAATCTAAGAAATAAAAATTTAGTTTATTTAGACACATCTTTAGAGATCAAGAGAATACAATAAAAAGTAATAATATTCATAATTGGTAATTAATTAAATGATTATTAAAATGTAGTAAGGCACTTATTGTTCATTTTGAATTTTATTGGAGGATTGTTGAATTATGAGGCGTTTCCTTTTGCTCCTCCTCCTTTTCCACTTTCTTTTTCGTCCTGAATTTCACGCATCACGTCGTACACCAGCTCTGGAAAGCAAAGTCACGAATGAGTCACTGAATGTTTATGGATGGAAGGATAACTCACGCCTCCAACTTTCTAATGGTGCTTCCATGTCTTCAAAACTTTGGTCGTAAGGTGCACTCGTGGGTTCGTCGTTGGGGTCTGCGTATTGGCTGAGGTAAGGATGAGACAGGGCGTTGGCTGCCGTTATTCGCATTTCAGAGTCCAACTCAAGCATCTTCTCCAGCAGGTCAATCGCCAGTGGATTCGCGTCTTTGAAAATACATCGGAAGTTTCTTTTGGTCATCGGAGGGAGGGAGGAGATGTACAGTCGGGCCTGGAGAAAACAAAAACAAACTCAAGTTAACGAAATCACCCACAATGAATCAATTTATTTCTTCTTTCTCACCGGCTCTGAAGTAATTCGTTGTAGAAGTTTTTCATTTGGTTTTCCCAAGAGCTCCATAATGAGGTTGAGCTGATTAATGTCTGAAATTAGAAATCACAATAGAATTCGTTGAAACTCCCCACATGAATCCAACTTACGGTCACTCCCAGGGAAGAGTGTTTTCCCCGTAATGAGCTCCGCCATGATGCAACCAACGCTCCAAATGTCCACAGTTTGATCGTAGTGCATCCAGTTGAGCATGATTTCGGGTGCTCGGTACCACCGTGTCGCCACATAGCCTGTCATTTCCATGTCAGTGGGTCGGGCTAGCCCAAAATCCAAAATGCGGAGCTCGCAATCTTCATTGACGGCAATGTTGGACGGTTTCAAATCCTGCAATTACAATATCCACCGTTGACTTTGTTATTTTTCTTGTCTCTTGTGATTTACCCTGTGAATAATTCCCGCAGAATGAATGTACTTGAGCCCACGGAGGATTTGGTAAACCAGGAATTGGACATGCTCATCGGACAGCTTCTGAGTTTTGATAATGTTATTCAGATCAGCTCCCATCAACGGCGTCACCAAGTATCTGTCAGAACAAAAGCAGGCATTAATCTTTCACCATTCAATCCAATCAAAGAGTTCCTCCAAATAAAATTCACATGTCGTCAAAGTCATCTTTACTCGTCGCTGGAGAAAAAACGTCGATGAGTCCAATGACATTTTCGTGGTTCATGTGCTTAAGCAGACGGAGTTCCCTGTAAGTCCTTTTCGCATGCGTCGCTGACTGGAAGGGTCGTGCAAGCTTCTTAATGGCCACCTTTTCTTGCGTTATTGTGTCCAGGCAGGAACTAAAAATTCAAAGTAGGTCAACTATAAACTGTAACTTTACAAGTGAATGACTGTTGTGAAATTCCACTTACCAAACCTGTCCATAGGCCCCACTTCCGACTGGGGTTGGATTTGTGTATTTGGTGGGAATGATCCATTCCGTTCTGTTCAAATCAACCTTCTGGAAGTTGGGTGGGACGGTGGTGGAGCCAACTCTTTCCGGTGGTATTTTGGCTGCTTCCTGATCGCTCATTGGTTGGCTTTTGTGGCAGTGACGAAGTGACCTGAATTTGTGACTGAAATAATTAGTGGAGTTACTTAGAACGGATGAGCTGCTTATGTGTCAATGTGTTGGATGACTCTGGAAGTGGTCTCTCCCTGGTGAGGCACTGACGAGAGTATGATAGAGTCCGTGTGGGTGTCAGTGACGAGAGACAAAAAACAAGGAGATGATTCCTAAGCCAAATGAAAAAACAATCACAAAAGAACAATAAAAACTTATCTCGAGTGCAGGTCATGCTCACAATGCCATTCAGCTCGTCTGCTAGGGTCAAATTGACCTGGCATTTGACCGTACCGGAGAAAATGCTTTTCCCAATCCCCTTCAATTCCATAAATTCTAATTCCGCTGGCGGAATCCCAGGCTGATGTAATTACAACCAGGTTCTTCCGATGCCATCATCCATTCTGAAGCTGTCCCCTGCAGAGATGCATCTAAAAATACTTTGCAAAAATTTTGCAATGGGATCTCTCGGTATGGATGAAGTGATGTGAATTCGTTTGTATGCCAACATCAACGGGACCTTCGCCTCCTGAAATTAAAAACAAAAAAAAAAGAATTGGAATTGCCTTGGGTGTTTGAAATAAAGTGTGGATTACTAAGTAAAAGCTATGCTCTGGGGCATCGCTTTGCGGGAAGCCTCTTGAGAAATGGACATCGCAGTGACCGGAGTCTACACCGCACTGACCTTGGGCTTGGTCGAAGTTGTTCGACAAAGTGCCCGATACCTCCTCGCTTCAACACCCCTCCTGGAAACATGCGTCCAGGAATTTCTTGCTGCAGGGGAACTGTGTGTTGTATGTAATGAAATCGGCATTCGTAAGTCCACTTCATCGAGATTTCTTCGACATTTTTCCCGAGTTCAGACTGTAATTAAATGGCTTTTTCCAGTGATGGAATTCAACCATGGCGTAGCCCTTTACGCTTTGTTTCTCTTCCTGGTTTCCCTCTGGTGGTCCCTCAAGTGGCAGAATGCGACCTCTGCTCCTTACAGCTATGTCGTTGACTGGATATTTGGTGACACTTCCACATCTACCCTGGCCTTGGTCATCCCTGCTCAACTCATTGGTGGGTTAATGTACTACCAGTACTACCTGAAGCCCATTTGGTCCCTTGGCTATGGAGAAATCCACTACGATAGAGTCACGGATCAGAGCAACTGCCTCTCAGACATACAGGTATAGCTCAAAACAACTATGGGGATTCTGCAGAGTGAGGAATTTCTAAATGAACTTTTCTAGTCCCCTGTCCCCGTGGCTGCAGCAGTAGAAGGCGTGGGTGTCTTTCTCTCAATCATAACTGTGAAGCTTGCCAGTTCACTGTTAAAAGACTGGACATTTCTAAACTCAGTCATCGACGCCTTCGTTTCCACAGCACTGGTCATAGCAGGTAAGTCGGGGCTTCTGGCTAGATGTAAGCCTTGCATTATGCTCACTGCTTCCTGCCTCGCCTAGCACTCAACATTTCTGGCGGTTACTACAATCCAGTGCTTGCTACTGCCACGCTTTGGGGTTGCTTTGGATCTACTCCATTGGAACACTTCACCGTCTACTGGTTGGGAGAAACTGCTGGAGCCATTCTAGCTGAGCTAGTCTGGACGCGAGGCCTCAAGCAATTGGTCAAACCAAAATCAGATTAAATTGATCAATATGTTATTCGAATACTTTCAACTGGACAAATACAAAATTACCTGGACTCTACCACAGAATCAAAAGTTAGTAGACCTCGTTAATTTTATACGAAGAGAGTAAATGGTTCTAAAAGACTGTGGTGGGGACGTCGAAAGCTTTCCGAGCTTTCTTCAGCTCTTCGTTCATGTTGAGGAGGTCCTTGACACGGGCGTATTTCCTGGGATCCTTTTTAACGTAGTACATTATATCCTCCACCTGAACTCGACCAGCTTTCCCAATCTCCATTGCCCGTTGAGTCTAAACAAAATTCCAATAAGCAATTTTATATTTCCCAACATAGACATTTAGACGTTCGTATTTTTACCACTTCGGTAATGTATTCGATGACTAAATCCTCCAGGAGGTCAACACTCTCAGTGTACGGATTCTGATCGTCTCCAAATCCGTACATCATGCAGCGGAGTTCCTTTGAGAAGAGTCTTTTCCTCGAGGGGTCCAGAGTCTCCACTTTGACATTGGAGGTGGTCTCTCCATCCTGGGAATTGTCATCATCCATCTGAAACCGGGTAAACATTAGCTCCCAAGTCTGAACAGGATTTCAAGCAAAAAGAATAAAACCAAATCCTCCAGAAATGAACTAAGCGTTAATTCCACCGTAGTTTACATGCAGGTTAAGAGATGCTGTTTAAGTAGAAAATTCCCGAGCATGCTGGTTAACGTGAGTCCATGCAGTTAGCAATATGCCGAAAGTCCACCGCATTCTCTGTCTTTTATTAAGCCTGGCTCTACCTGTTGATGATTTTCAACGTTGCTGTCGTCGCCCTTGGGAGACAACGATGCAGACGCCATGATTCCAGAAACCTTGCCTTGATTAGGAGGATCGATGACGTGTATACCGGGTACCCTTCCCTGGATACTGACAACCTTACTCTGATTTTTAGACTAAACTGCCCACCTGTCCAGATTCCTCTTCGGTGGATCCGTGGAGAGGTCAAGGGTCAAGGCCAAGTCCTAAGCGAAGAGAGCCAGCCAATTAGCCCACAAATTAAAATGGATTTAAAGGTAGCAATTAATTTCACGACGATCGTGGACAGTGGACGATTGCAGTGTCTGGTAATACCCTTATTGAGGGATTTATCCCTCTATACGGGGTTAATGCATCCCTCTATGAGGGGATTTATCCCTCTATACGGGGATCTTCTGCCGCACAAAAACAGCGGGAAATCAAAAAACCGCACCAAGATCCCCCTATAGAGGGATCTCGCCGTAAAAGTCTGA